>JAUZNK010088559.1:0-12655 GCA_035046665.1 Euphysa ruthae | reverse complement strand
TACATGGGATCGAATGTTTTGTGAAATCTTCACCCCAAGTGCAGTTATGGCCTACTTAAATACATTTAACGCGAAAAAGCATTTAACCTGTTATTTAAACCAGTAATAACATATTTGTGTGAAAGATAAAAGTTTACACAAAGAGGCCAAATTGGCGTACTAAGGAAAAAATGTTAAGATGCCGGACAATAAGATAGCTTATCATCTAGACTTTTTTAGTTACGTTTTAGATACATGCTGTAAATACTAGTGGTATTCTTTGACTGCACTGCACACGTTTCATTCACACCATTATTCTTTATGTGTTTCGGCGAAATAACGCTTGATTATTCAGCACTTTAAGACTGACCATTGATAAAACAATTAGTTAACTGAATGTATAAATTAAAAATTTTCTTTAGTTAACTCCACACGACACTAAGGTTTATTAGGATTGAACATCTCAACGCTCAGAACAAATTAAATTAGCTATAGATGGTATTGAGTTTAGCTCATTTGTTTCAAAGATTTAAAAAGACATTTTATAATACTTAATTTGGTTTCCATAAAACGTATTTAAAGATATTTAAATTTTGTAAATTATTTACATTTAAGTTTTTATTTGAAATAAAATATTAATTCCGTTTTATCAAGAACATGTTGTAGTACTAAAATAAAAATTCAAGTTTTAAGAAGGTGTTTTTACGAAAACGGACCATTAATCAACGTTATCGTTTGTGTATTAGAAACTGTGGTTAAAGAAATGTAAAATAAAATAATACTATTCTATTAAAATATATAGCGTCATTATTTTTTATTTAATGAGTATTTAAGTAATTAATTTCGGCATTGTTATATGATAAACAATATTTCTAAATGAGCTTATGATTACAATCCATTAAAAAGCTTTAAATTTATGAGAATATTCATATTTAGAGAGGTTTGTGTTGAAAAAGATTATAAGGGAGTGGGATCATCCTTTGTATTCTACGGAGATTACCAATCAATCTCAAAGTATATTTCGCAATGATGTCATACCTGTGATAAGAAACTGGGTGGACGTTGCTAAAGACTTTGGTGAGTTATCTTTTTTTAGTTTTTATGTTTTAAAGTGCATTCTGTAGAAATCACACAGATTACAATAAATAAAACGACCTTGCAAGCACACTAAGGACGTAGAAAATTATATAATTCACTTTTGTAAAAGGGGCCCTGTATAATTAGATTATAATTCTGTAAAAAGCATTTATTTTAATAAACTGTATAACGACATGTGTTACACATGGGTGTATGCTACTGTATAGTATTCCTGCGGAGCATAGCACGTATATGATAGAATAAAAAATTTTCGAATAATAAAACGAGAGTTATTTGTGCTCCGTGTAATTTATAAAATCTTTAACTCTATCTCGCTTTCGAGTGACTGATAATGATAATGTATCAAATTTTTTTTCTTTTTAATTTAGAGGTAGCGTTAGCGAGGAAATTTCTCCTGCATTTGGATAACCAGAAAGAGATACGCAACCTTTCACACCAAACTATGCAAAGAAAATCACTAAATACTTCTCGGATAAAATCTGGAAACAGTGTTATCACAGTACGTTTAGATGATATTAAACCAAATCGGCGAGTTTTCAGTGCTCCAAAATCTCGAAATACTCACTCAACTATATTTCACATCCAAGAACCGAAAACACTATCTTCGAGAGTAAAAACATCTGTTGCAGGTAAAGGCCGAACTCCTTTTCAAGACATTACATTTCGTGATAATCCAAAGTTTTCTGCAGCTTCGAATAATCATGCTAGTGTTTTCGGGACTGTAGTTTATCCATCAAGACAAATTAACAACCAAGTTGTTTCTGCAGAAAGTGTAAGATCCATCTCAGCAGGTCGGTTAAGATTCAGCTCCCATACTTACAGCGAAAATGACAAAAAACCTAAAAAAGAACAGGCGAAAAGTGCAGTACACCTCCATCCTTGCGAATCAACAACAAATCCCTCTTCCGTTTTCGGAGGAGTTGATTCATCTAGAAGAGATAAAGATACGTCTGTAAATTATTTCATGCCAAGTATTGCTCATCATAAATGGAGCTACGGTGAAAAGCCTAGACGACCCAAAACTACACCAGGAAGGGGAACAGCTGATGGAACCTACTTAACACCTTTGATTGCCCACCACAAGAAGCAATATGCCCCTATAGATCAACAATCTAAAAATACTGAATCAAAAATAGATAGAGCCGAAAAAAAATCATTATATGATAACAGTCACAATGGAGATACTAAACAACATACAAAAAGTGCCTCTTATTGTAGCAAAAATGAAGAAGCGTTGACAAGCCGTGCTCATCACAAACATCTATACGAGCCCATGACCTTATCCTCTAAATCTAATCTTGATGACAAAGGCTACAGTACTGGCATAACTTCGCATCATAAGATGAATTATGGATGGGTACCTGATGCTACCGGAAGTGCGAATAAAAAAATAAGTACTTGCTATTTAACACCACGTATAGATCATCACAAGCATCAGTACAATCCTGTTGAGCCTCTCACTCCAAATAAAGTCATTACGCAATGATCGGTTACTTTTTGAGGCTGGATGCTGTAAAAAGCACTGTGAATATGCAAAATAGAAAGTTGAGCAATAAATGCTGAATGACATATAAATTTAAAAATAGAATTGAAGGTGAACTTGATATTTCTTTAAGAACTGTTCAGAAAAACCAAATTGGGTTTGTTGATGCTATTTTCGACGCTTCTTCTGAGAAATTTTTTGTCAGCTTCCTTGCTTACTTTCTACTAAGATCACGTTTCAAAGAGTATTCTTTAAAGTAGAATTCGGGTTGGTTTATTTTTCTACTTTTGTAGATCCCTTCAAGGTGGTAAATATTTGCATGAGTTTATTTTTGTGAGTACAATTTTAAACGAGTTTTACATGGATATATTTTTGAAGAAAGCAAAATTTTCTGAGACTTAGACCGTTCAATAAATCATCCCTTTATTAAAAGAATACAGCTTTTTTGTTAGATTTTTAATCGCACCTATATAGTTAAAAGTAATGAATTGAAAGTCATTCGCCGTAAGGTATTTCATTTAGATAATTGTTGATTTCGTGTTAAAAGCTATTTTAAATATAAAATATATACATACATGCTGTTTAGATTATTACATTTTTTTATAGTTTATATGATATATTGTTCATTTTAAATATTATAGAAATATATTACAAAAATGATTCAACAAGAAATTATTCATGACACCGAAGTCTAATAGCTTTAGCCAGTACCAGAATTTTGCTGTCCAAAATACATAACCGATGTGTAGAATATATTTAAGCTGAGTGGCTGTTACGTGTTGTGAAATTTAATTACTTTTAGTTTACTTTCTGATTCATACCAAGCAAAAACACAAAAATACAAAAAAAAAAAAGAAAAAAAAAGAGTGTTCCGTGCTATTTAATTATGAAACTTTGTTTCTGCTGAAACCAGGCACTGCAAGGTTCAACTAAAAGTTAAAACAAAGTCATGTGACTTAAATTTTTTCTCGATTATTTAATAACAAATATATGTTCGTTATAATTTAAATTAAGAGCATATGATAATAAAGGCTTCCCTAGCTATGTTTTTTTTCAACAGATTATTCTAATTTAAACTTTTTAAAAGGTAATAATTATGCAAATAAATTACTTAAATGAAAAAAGTTATGATTTATACACCACCAAAAAAGAAAAATTTAAATTTACGGAAACCGACAGTTGGCTGAAAAACGATCTTTTTTTCAATAAAGCCGCAATAATATTTTCATTAAAGCGCTTCCTCCTTAGACATTTTCAAGGACATAAAATATAGTTTATATATTATATAAGTTATATATTATATATCAGCCTGATGATAGGAGCAGCATGACTCCTGAAACGTTGCTCAATAAAATTTTATAACTCATGACATGCGTTTTATATCTTTTTAACTAAATAGTTTATATAATTTGAAATTTCAAGAGATTAAAACTTTTTTTACTTATTGCAGGAGTTCTCAGGTGTTTTTTTTTTTATTTTTTTGGCTCTGCTTGTAGGTTTATTTTTTCATGAACAGGAGAGTGGAGATAAAAATAAAACTTGATATCTCATCATCTATCATAAAATAAACGCAAATAGCGTTTTAATCTCCAATCTGACGCGTTTCGTCCTTGTTAGGGCTCGTTAGTTGCACATACTAATTGGCGAATAAAGAATCGAAATTCTTCCAGCTTAAAGCTTGAAGAAAATATTTTTCAATGGTGTTGAGACTTGCAGATGAAATTTTCCAATAGTGGTGAGACTTGAAAAACCAGTATCTGACCATTATTCTCGGTATCTTTATAATCATCGAAAAAAGCATTTTGAAATTCAGTATAGAACAGAACCAATCTTTATTGAAAACTTAAAATGACTTTAAGTTCTCACATGTCAAATATTTGCTAGAACCGATGTTGGGTTTGAAAAGAAGAAAAACCTACGAGAAATAAGTCGAATTATATATATATATATATATATATTTATTTTTTTTGGAAATGTCGGCAAATATCAATCAGAAATGTAGGGTATCTGTTCTTGAATAAAGTAATTTTTATTTAAAATTCACAGCTTCAGGTGAAAAGTTGGAAAAAGATGATTATTACCATCTCAACTTATTTTTAAATGTTAGCATTAGATTGACTAGTGAGTAGAAAAAAGGGGAACTAATGTATCAATTTGCTAGAATTAGATTGAATAGCGAGTCGAAAGAGGGGAGCAAATTTATCAATTTGCTAGCATTAAATTGGCTAGCGAGTTGAAAGAGGGGAACAAGTGTATCAATTTGCTAGTATTCGATTGACTAGTGAGTTGAAAGAGGGGAACAAATGTATCAATTTGCTAGCATTAGATTGACTAGTGAGTTGAAAGAGGGGAAAAAATGTATCAATTTGCTAGTATTCGATTGACTAGTGAGTTGAAAGAGGGGAACAAATGTATCAATTTGCTAGCATTAGATTGACTAGTGAGTTGAAAGAGGGGAACAAATGTATCAATTTGCTAGTTTTAGATTGACTAGCAAGTTGAAAGTGGGGAAAAAATGTATCAAATTGCTATTAGATTGACTAGTGAGGAGTCGAAAGGGGAGAATAAATCAACGTGTTAGTATTAGCGTTAGTATTGGATTGATTACTTGTTACCATTAGATTGATTAGTGAGTTGAAAGAGGAGAGAAAAGTCTTTTTTTTGAGTATTGGTTTTTCTAGAATTTTTTTTTTTTTTTTTTTGCGATCAAAAATAGATGGTGACTTCTAATCACTGAACTTTTGTCTTGTAACGCAAAATGCTTACCAATAAATCACAGATACACGAAATTAATGTAAGCTTATTCGTCGTATGTGTCTCAACAGCCTTAAATACTATCTATCACCCCAGTTGCCCAAATGGTTTTTCTAATTAAGCATTTCTAACACTTTTGTAACTAAAAGTCCTTTTATTCTATATTATTTTTATTTAATTTAAAATTTGTAAATACGATATAATAGCAACACTTTGCTTACATTGAGAGGCGAATGCTTGTAAAAAATATTTTGTATTTATTTTGTTTAAATAATTAGTTTTAAAAAATTCTCTTACCGAAAAAACCGAAATTCAAAAATCTTAACCAACAGTAGGGAACATTCTAATATTTTTTTCAAGAGACAATGTGGAAAAGCAAACAAATATTATATTTACGTAGGTAGGTGAAAATTTTAGAGTGAGGGCTCTCTTTTTTATAATCAATCACAAGGTGGCTATAGTCCCCTAATATATTTATATACCAATTTTTGTTAAATTTTATGGCCTATAGACTCTTATTTACATTTGATTCTCTCCTTAAAAATTTCCCATGACCTCTGTATTTTCTACGAATAAAGAAGCTTAGTTTTAAAAAAATTTCAGACTGCTTATTCTTCCGGTTAAACACCGAACTTAATGATAAATTTAAGGAAATATTAGAAGCAATTGCAAAAAATCTTTCAGCAATTTCATTTGAATCTAAATATTTTCTTATCATGAATCAAACACCGGAGAAGTTTTTCAACTTTCCTTCTAGAACATATTAAAACCTTCCTGAATGGTTCAAAGATTACTAATTTATAGCATATAAAAAATCCTCAGGAGGATTACTATGTCTTGCTTGCTTTCCTTTCCCAATGCCTTTGCATCATGGTTTTAGAGCTAAATCATTAATTTCATAAACGTAGCGAAATTTGAAAGATGCAGAACTGATCTGCGTGAACGCACATTATTTTATTAACATAAAGACTCGTTAAATAGGTTAATATTTTTTATATCATGCCACCATGGTCTAATTATTAGGGTAGACTACTTAGTCACTAACACCTCCTCCAGCAATGTGAGGAAAAACAGAATATTAGTATAGTGAGAAGGTTGATATTTTACATGGTAAATCAGGCAGAAAAAAAATGGTGTCTTTATTTCAAACCAAGTTTCAGGTTTTTATCATAACTACCCTCAATCACCATAAGTATACCCCAATTTTGCTACCTATTTACCAACACTTTTGGTACTACAGAGTGTAGCGTTTGCACTTTTACTTTGATTTCATTTTGAGTACTACGTGAACTGTTGATTAGGTTTTCTACTCATAAGTGACTTGTCCTGCAAAAAGTTATTACCAGCATGAAAATTTCACATAAGCAGATGTAAAGTATCTTTCTAAAGTAACACGAGCTCTTGGATATTGAAGCCTTCAAGGAACCGCACAAAGGTAAACCGAGATAATAACTTCATTGTTCGATTATGAAGATTTAAATTTTGGGTGCGGAAACTTTAAGCAATTAGTTATTCAAATATAATGAGCTAACCACTTTAAGGAAGGAATCCTGTCAAGCAAAACGTGAATTTCTTGTCAAAATTTGCACAAAAAATTTTTTTTATGTGTAAAGGAATATTTCTTAAGAAGAGGTTGTTTGTTACATAAAAAACCAGATTGAATGTCGGTGCTTTGACCTTTGACTAATCTGCATTTGAAGTTACTGTTTTTTTAAATTGGGAACAGCCAGGAGTGGTTGTGCTTTACGTAAAATAATCCAAGCCCGTCGAAAACCTCCTCAGGTATGTTCCTTATGAAGTTTACTCAAAAACACTCTGGAAGATGTCGGTACGGATTCAATGTGCCGATCACAAACAGACGATAGAGCTAGAAACACGACAGGAAAAGTACGAAGCGGCAGCGGTATTTCGTTTTTAAACAGGAAATGACAAAAACTGTATGTTTTCAATGTAGCTCGCAAGAGTTAAATTTATAAATTTATTTATTAATTAAATTTCGCTTCAAAAATACCGCATATTTTGAAATGATCGGTACCATAAAAATGCTTATGGTCTTCTGAAAGTTCTCACGAAAACATCAAAGAAAGCTGGGAGCAGCAATTGCCACATTTCCAATAGAAGCAAACCTGGAAATTAAAATGAAACTCTTGGATAAAATGATAAACTGCGTTGGAAAATATTTAAATTTCTTGAATAAATTCAAAACAATCACAATATAATTACCTGATTTAATGCTATGTCAATAGCAGAAGCTTCAGGAATTTTGGAACATTTGCAAAGTCCACCTATCTGAGACAAAATAATGGAATTTTCATTAAGTTTGACGTCAAAAAAAGGAAACATGCAAGCAAGCAAGCATATGTAAATATCTCGTTCATAAATATAAAGTTGAGGGAATTTAAAGCCGCAATTCTAATTTTGAAAGTAGTTTTTGTATGTGTATATTTTTTCCTTTTAAAGTAGAATGCAAATCAAATTGATTTGATAAATGTATGTCTAATATAATATAAAAAAATATTTAAATTAAAAATTTTTTTTTTTTTGATTTGTACATTCACTATTTATAACAAGTTAGAAAAATACAAAGAACAAATTCAAATGTTATGCCGATGGTCGGCCATTGATACGGCCGACAGCTGCCAACTCAAAAAAAAAAAAAGAAAAATTCAATCAAGTTTTTTTTTTGGCTATGTCGGCTCTCGGCCAGCCGTATGGCCGATAGATGACAAACAAAATTTTTAATTGGTTAATTTATATCACGGGTGTTCATTAAATAATAAAAATCAATAAACAAACAGTTTATGTAATAACTACCTATTGCTTATAGCAGGAAGATATTTTTGCGATTAAATGTCCCTTATCTGTGTGAAAACTAAAGCAATTATTAAATATTATTGATAAAGTTTTGCTTGTAATACTCAATATTTGAGAACATCAACTTTCTTGAAGGTACAACTTCAAGCAGTTTGGTTAAAAAATTTAACCCCAGCAGAATATTTTAGAAATAAAATTGTCATGTCCTGAGTATTCTGTGAAACCTTCTATATGTCGTTTGCGAGGTATTTGTATTTCAAATTGACTAAACATTGAGATCTTTTACAAAAGTTTAAAACTTCTTGATAAACTATGACATTAAAATCTAAGTTTTATTTCACTTTTATCACGCTAAATTTCATTATGGGTTTCACAAAAATGATCTCACTGGAAGTGGAGCCGTCATCCAAATAAATAAATATAGGAATAGTCTTTAACATACCAAAATTTTATCCCCAAAAAATTGCATCGATGCTGTTATCCGTCATCTATATAAAAACTGGACTCAGTAACACACATTAGAGCGCCTTTTTAACTTTATTTAACTTTATAACGTACTGGACATTAAAGTACTGTACAAGTTTGCTTGGATAACACTTTAAACAGACAATTTCTATATTTAGTTTGTCTTTGGATTAACATTAGAAGGCATAATACAAAAGGGATTGTTGAAATAACAATAGAGTTTTATTGGATGAATTTATTCTCAAACTGCTATAACAAATCTTCATAAAATATATGTAACAAAAACAACAATAAATCGTCTGGTCTATAAAAACAACCACAAATGGCCTGGTCTATAAAAAAACAACCACAAATGGCCTGGTCTATAAAAACAACCATGAATGTTTCAATACAAAAATCCATATATGGACTTTTTCCATTTCACTACTTAAAATGCGATAAGATTTTTCCTGTTATAGATAAAATTATTGAAACAAAAACCATAGATTTAATGGAGAAAATGGCTTGTATTTTTAGTTTATATTTAACAAAACGGTTAACATAATTATTAAAGATACGCTATATCAAGAAATAGTTCAAAAAACTCGTACATTGAAACCGCACATGCTCAGCCATATTTTTAAGCATTTCTCTCATACAGGGATAAGGTACGAAAAACTCAATTACGTTTGTAAATTATACTTTACCTAGAATTCTTTATAAATGCTAAAAAGTTCTTATAAAAGTCATAATCTTCTATTTCATATATATTTTATGTTGTTTTAAAAAATATGTATATAATATTTAAATTTAACAAATATAATATCAATTTGTGACAAAAAACAATCCGATTTAAATGGAAAATGTTAAACGAGCGAGCTTTTTGTATTACAGTTTATATCATAAATCAATGAATCATTAATTTTACCAAGTTTAAACTGTCAGTAAGAGCTCTGCACTGAATTTTTTTTTTGATATATTAAGCTAGTAAATTAAAACTTATATTTTAAGTTTGATAACATTGACAAAAACTTGTGGCCAAATTTTAGAGCTTTAGTTATTTCCAATCAAATTTTATGAGATATTGTGAATCTGACAATAGGACGAAAATATAATTAATGCACAATAACCCGCTTTTTTTTGTCATGTGACCCCCTGAAACATTTTAATATTTCTTCGCCGAATTACACTGATACAAACTTTTGGTCACAATTTTATAAGATATCGTGAATCTGAAAATATGAGGAAAAATGCGCGGCAACCCCCCAATTTTTTTTGGTATTAACCCTAAAAATTGCCAAAAAATACTAGCAAATATTTTGGATTTAGCGGTAAAGTTTTGAGTTGTCTACAATTCATTACTCATGGTAGTAAGTATTCTAAAACAACTGAATCATAATATTAGACTTCCTCCTGTTAGAGAGGCGGTGTTTCCGTCTTAAAGCCATTCGATAGCCAGCATCACGCTACACCTTAAAATTTTAAAAAAGACTAAGAAATCGAAACACACCATTAAGAAAAATAAAACCAAGGTATAAATTTGCCTAAAACTTTTAACCTGTATTATTAACTATTGTTATTTGAAAATAAAAGATCATATTCACAGAATATGAAATCTAAAAAGTTTTTAAATTATTAAAACTGAGTCATAAATAAATTTAGCAGGCTCGGCTAAGTGGTAGAGGTTTGATCTCACGAATTTACTATGTCGTTTAAAACGTTTTGTGATTCATATTGTAATCTTTAATTTAAAAATATATTTTAAAACTAGCAGGATAAAAAGTTAAATTACAACAAATTTATATTTAATAATAAAAAGTATATAAATAAAATCATAAGGATAAAATTTACATAAAACTTTATAATGTGTAACAATATAGGAAGGAAAAGTATATGAGTAAAGGAAAAGCCAGCTGAAAGCAAAAAAAGGTAAAATTTAATGAAATGTCTTGCTACTAGAGTATCAAATGATCCAATTGTTGATTTTTTAACGTACTGATAGAAACAGCTTTAATAATATTACACTAAATAATTTAAAATCATGCATGTTTTTGAGTTTGATATAGTCAATAGAATAAATAAGGATATGGTTTCTAAGCAGAAAAACATCTAGTTATGTATATAATTATATTTACCTCTTCTATTTGATCTACTACATTGTTAAACTCAGCGTCTAACAACTCTTCGTCAATATATTCCAGCATAAAATCAAGAGTTTCTCCTGTTATAAGCCGTGTTACACCGGCCATTTTTATTTAGTTTTGCTTAGTTTTTGATGTCTTTTTTGAGACTTCTAGATGAGGGTTCAATCCATTGACTGAAATCAAACGTATTCTATTTCTAATAATAAAATATAAAATGAACAAAAAGATTTTATCTAAAATAAAAAATATTAACATTATGCCTAATCACTTCAAACAAATCGATGGTTGATCTAAGGAGCATTGTATAGTGAACTATTCTGTAATGAACCCTATTTTGGAATTTGAGTAAAGTATATGCATGACTGGAATCAGGTATAATGACAAAACGTAAGTAGTTCAAAAGCTTTGTTTAAAGCATTTTAACTTAAAGAGAAAATAGCAAATTGATAAATCTATTATTTACTGTATTCATTTAAAAACCAAACCATCCAACCCTATATATACCCAGCTTTCAAAACCCCAGAACTAAACAAGATTTGCAATATATACAATATATACAAATAGCACGCACAAATTGTCTTCATTCTCATATTATCAATCATCCAATTGTCCTGTGAGATGACTAAGGTATTAGAGTTCAGCACATTGCTAATAAAGAATACATGCACATTGTCTTCCAGCATTGACACCAAATTTTTTATCTGATAGATTATAGGAACCTTGAATTGACTTTAGTATTTATTAAATATTATATTCAAAAAACAAAAAAGAGCTATCTCTAAAACCAAAAACAGCTAGGAACCTCTAAAATATCTGCTAGAATCGTTGATATAAAACATATACTGTTTTTAACGTTGAGCTAAATACTGAGTTCGCTGTAAGATACTTTACCAACATCTAAAAAAAACTATAAAGTTTTTTTAATCATATAACATTTCTTTAAAAAGATGTAAATCCTTTTATATTTTATTTATTATATTTATATTATATTTTATATTTATCTCGATCTTTTATTTTATATTTATCTTAATCATCTATATCCGTGATGCAATATAACCAATCAAAATTTTGTTTGTCAGCTATCGGCCACGCGGATGGCCGATTGTCAACATGAAAATTGATCGAACTCTATTTCTAACTTACACAATATCTTTTTTCGTTTACCAATATTTTTTTTTTTACTTCTATTTTATTTTCTAAAGTTTGAGACCAATATTCAAAATTATCTCCACAAAATTAAAAATAAAAATAACAAAAAAAAATAAAATAGAAAAAACTAGTGTTAGAAAAATTTTAGTGAAGGTGCTGTAGAAAAATTTTTTTTTTAAATTTCCTTCTATTTTGTCAAGTTTCAGCATAATTAAAATGTAAACATCAAAGTGTATAAGTCAAACAATACCATTTTAGGGATACAGCCCAGGCCCATATTGGTGGAAAAATATTTTTAATAAAAACAAGTAAATAAATCAACTTTAAGACATTAGTTTAGAACAATACAATCGAGTAAGTTTTCATTTGTCAAGCAAAACACACAAAAAGGAATGAAGAAATTCAGCTTCCAATAGCAGCACAGAAATTGCAATAATCAGGAAAAAAAACAACGTAAGGCCAACTGTTAAGCAATAAAGAGGTTTTTACTATATTTGAGTTTTAATTTGATTGAGTGAAACCTGGGCTACTGATAAAGATTTCTATGATTTCAAAAATATTTGTGTTTGTCAACTCAGCATTAAATTTATCAATAGATAATTATAATTCAATTCATTCTCAAAGAAATACTGGAAAACGTGGTGGGGGACTAGCGATCTATGTTAAAAAAAACCTACCATTTAAAATAAGAGATTTAAATTCAACTAACTGCAATGGAGAATATCTATCAATTGAATTAATAAATAAATCTGTTAAAAATTGTATTATTACGTGTTGTTACAGACCACCT
>JAUZNK010088548.1:0-12655 GCA_035046665.1 Euphysa ruthae | reverse complement strand
ATGATTTATATATACTTATTTGTGCGTAGACGTATACAGTTTACTTCTTCCCATTTGTAGATCTTTGTACAGGTTATGATTTATATATACTTATTTGTGCGTAGGCAGTGATTTATATATACTTATTTGTGCGTAGACGTATACAGTTTAATTCTTCCCATTTGGTAGATCTTTGTAGATGTTGATTTATATATACTTATTTGTGCGTAGAAGTATACAGTTTACTTCTTCCCATTTGTACATATTTGTACAGGTTATGATTTATATATACTTTTTGTGCGTAGACGTATACAGTTTACTTCTTCCCATTTGTACATCTTTGTACAGGTTATGATTTATATATACTTTTTTGTGCGTAGACATATACAGTTTACTTCTTCCCATTTGTAGATCTTTGTACAGGTTATTATTTATATATACTTTTTTGTGCGTAGACATATACGGTTTACTTCTTCCCATTTGTGCATCTTTGTACAGATTATGATTTATATATACTTATTTGCGCGTCGACGTATACAGTTTACTTCTTCCTGTTTGTAGGTCTTTGCACGGAAGGATTACTAAAACATGTTTAACGCACTTGGCATTGATCATAAATTAATAAAACAAAATATATTTAAATATGATAATATATAAATTAATATGGACATCTATAAATATAACTAAACTTGATCTATTGACCTATTGAAATATTTACTTCACTTAACCTATAATCTGAATAGTTCCTCTCTACCTCTGTTGAGTTAAAATGTGAATTGCAGAGGACGCGTCTACTTTTATGGTATTTTTTACCCATTTAACGAATCAATAACACGGCAGTTACAAATTGTAGGTTACAGGACACAGCTCAGTGGTAGAATCTTCCAAAAACGTCACAATTTTTTCCTCTAAAATACTAAACTAGCCAAAAAAAAAATGAAAAAATCTGGAAAGCGCTATTCGTATAAGTTTATGACTTAATTAATTTTTTTTTTTAAATAATAATTTATGACTTTTGGACACGTCTAGACAGGTATTTTGCTACAAACCGGAACTTTTTGTCAGTTAAGATTAAGAAGTGATTGAATTCACAACAACAGAAAAAGGTGCATGAAAACGGGCAATCTTACGGGGAGCATTTCACCTTGTACCGAAACATTGATACTTTATCAAAGTAACATTCACAAGGCTGTTCTGTTAACAAAATCGTTACCGTAATATCTGAATGATTATAGCTACATGTTATGTATGCCAAGTTTTTTAAATCTTATTTATTGACAGTAATTTTGTAATAATGTTAAAATATTTTGTTTAAAAAAATCTGTTTTCATTTTCAACTTTAAATGTTAAATTTTAAAAAGTTGTTAGAAATATCTTAAAGGCCTTTCACAGCCACGCATCGTTTTGAAATAAGGGTGTATCATGGTCACACATATAAATGTAAAATAAAGGTGATTTATGGTCACACATATCATTGTGAAATTATTTGTCTAATTATTTAACTTTTTAATAAGTTTCTTCCAATCTGAAAAAAAAAAAAAAAAAAAAAAAATTTATGATATATGGTTATAAAATTTCGAACTTACAAGACCAAACGTGTTAATTTTTTTGTATTATTACTTTGAAACTTTGTGTTCTTGTTTTATTATAACCCAGGATTTTTTTTTTTTAGCACATTGCAAATGTTAACTAATATCGAAAATAAACTTGAGGAATTGTTTGAAATGATTGAATTAATGCCCCCAGAAAAAGTGGAACTGGCAGAAAAGGTGATTCCCATTGTTATTTGATGACATTAGCCACTCGCTGTTTCAAAATTTCAAGGAACGGAACCAGAAATTTATTTAATATTTTTTTTTTTTTCTTCAATTATAATTTGGATGACTTCTTTTTAGGCTGCTTAAATACGAAAAGTATGATGTCCAGAACTGTGTTATTAAAAATTGACCACCGTCAAGACTCATACCTCCTTTTTTTGGTCCACATTCGTTGTATTTCAATTGCTGCTCTAACTTTTCCATCAAGCTTTTTAGGTGTTTCTATTTTGAGGTTTCAACATTTTCCCATTTTATGCTTAACGGACAATTTTTGTTGTGTTAAGCAATTACAGATTGGTTGTTGTTATTATCTTTGGCATGTTTTTGATGTTGTTTTATTCTGTTGGATATTTTGATTTTCGTTTCCCCGATATATTTGTTTTTTCATTCGCATTCTATTAAATATGTAGCTGTTTGGTGGTAGTTTTGTTTTGTTCCGAGCAGTAAGTATTCAAATGTATAAGTGGGTCGATACGTAGTGATATTTCAATCGCCTTCTTTTTATGATATTAAAGGAAACACTCAGTTAAAAAAAAGGTGGTATGAATCTTGAAAAACGCAGTTCTGAATACCGTACTTTTCGTACTTGCGCAGCCAAAAAAGAAGCTGCTCTTAACAGTGTGCGGTTGTTTTCTGCAGTTTTATCTATTCTATGGAAAAACCTGAAAAATTTGGCAGATATAAAGGACCTGGGTAATAGTCCCGTATTTTAGTTCATGGAAAATTCGACATTTTTTGATAATCAGAAAATTTTTCTTAAGTATAAACATGTTTTGCTATGCATTTCCAAGACAAGATTACGTCTGAAGATTTCTATAGTTTTCAAAAAATCATGGAAAAACTATAAATTCAGGGACAAAATTCTAATCGATAATTGGTACAAATTTTTTCTCATTTACGCTTTTTTAGCAATTTATGAAAATTTTGTTTTGATATGAAAAACACTTGAAGATTAATCTGCGTATTATATTGTATTTATCATTGTATTTATAGTTATAATATTTCTTCCATTTTGTTCAAGGCAAAGGATAAGGAAAGGCGTATGCGAATGAGAGAAGAAAAGCTGCTAGAACAAAAACGCCATCAAGAAGAAAGAATAAGAAAAGCTATGGAGAGAGCACAGGCCGAACCAAAGAAAAGGGTGCGTTTTAAGGTTGATTATTCCAACTCCAAGATTTAGGATTAGTGATTCTAGTCATTTTTTTTCCTTGTTTTTAAGTTGCAAAATGTTACTTTAAAATGATTGACGATACAACTGTTAAAAAAACTGACACCCTAAGAGAATTTAAAAGACAAACATTTAAAAGACAGGCAATTTAAGCAAATTAACAGCACAGCTATTAAAAATACCGGCACTTTAAGTGGCAACATGATCATTTAAAAACTCTGGCACTTAAGAGAGTTTACGAGACAGCCATTAAAAGGACTGGAAATTTCACAGAATGGACGCCACTCTATAAATTATAGTCACCATCGCAAAATCTCCTTGTTGTGAGGTGTACTACCTACAACACAATTAAAGACTTGTAGTGATCTCAACATATTTTAATTCGTATGCGCACAGTTAATCTCGTTTAACAAAAATTATAACTTACACATTCATTAAAAAGAACGAAACTTTAAATGAAACAGATTCTGTTATAAGCCAGGCATATTTAGGGGTTATGCCACCTTTAATGGTACTTTTGCTCATGATGGTTTTTGAGAGCAAAAAAATATAGACCTTTTTATGAAGCTTTTGGTAGTTTTTTGTAGAAATATCCATAAAATGGTAGGTATTCAAGAATTGGAGTAGAAAATGTTACAGTGCTTCACTGATGATAAAACTTCGTCAAAATGCTTGTTACTGTCACACCTTTACATTCAAGCAAAACGTGAAATTTGTCACGTGAAAGTGTGTATTTTAAAGACCGTGTTTTTTAGAAAAACACTGCTTTTTAACATTTTTACCAACACACAATCATGACAACTAAAAATTGTGACTTTTTGTAGATTGAAGCTTATTTTAACTTGCCTCAGTAGTCAAGGAGTTGTTAATGAATACTATCTGTTTAGTAACTTAACGAAAACATTTGAATTGATTTGTTAGTTAGTTTCATATAGTTAAAATTTTGCAAAAGCTTTGTTTTTGTTAAAAGAGTTTTTCTTCATGGTATTAAAAGTTCAATAAGAATGTGGTTACTAAAAAATGTTTATTTATGAATAAAATATATCTGTCATTTTGTTATTGTCGTTTTCATCTTCGCTTCCTATATTATTTTCTTCTTCGTCTATATTCTATATTTCTTCATTTATGTCATCAGGAAATGTATCATTTATCAAATCAATAGAACCATCAGTAACCCAACCATGATATGTTATATCGAGTATCTCTATTTGTGCATGTTTTGTTCTCTTCCATGTCGCTGCAGCAATGCTCGCCTTTTTCATATGTAGAAATAAGTAGTTATAAAAAAAAAGGCTTTCTTTCACTCTTTTCAGGAAAAAGAAGACATAATCTTTCCCATTAAATGTGTGAAAACCTATGTTCATTCTGTAACGATAGTGTTTTTAACCATGCTTCTCTATATTTATCTTTACCATAACCATAGAACAATTTATGTTTATGTATCTGCTCCTTCCTGTTTACTCTTGAGGTTTCATTTGTTGAAAGTCGAGTCTGTGAAGTTATGGCACTCATTGTCGCTGGAAAGAAATAACGTTTGCGCTTGCGAATTTAACAATATTTCTGATTTATTGTTAACTGCAATATCAATTTGGTTAAGTGTGTTTTATTGTCATTATTCATCATGAACTTATTGAAATCTGTTGATGTTTTACTTTTAATAGATCCTATCAAAATCTTTGACGAAGTTCCCCTTTTGGCTTTTTCCTCCCCTTTGCTGCTATTATCTCGGTAAGTGTTTGCAACAATGTCAATTTTGTTATACACTATGTTAATACAATAATGTCAATTCCTCTGGAAATAGATTAAATAAATTTCACGATAAAATATGCAAAGGTTTCCGGGATGGTGTTGATACATATTTTAGGTTGAGCAATCATATGTCAGTTACATATGCGGTTTCATTTCTATGACATCCTCTGCATTACTTATTGAAGTAAATTCAAGTGCTCTAACTTTTAGTAGTTTGCTTGTTTGGGTTTCTTGTTTCTTTCCACTTGTTTCTTTCCATCTATTAAGCCAAGCTCAACGGGAATGAATGTAAAGGAAATGCTAATGGCTTTTCAAAATCAATTGGTTTCTCTGTTCTCGCCGACAAAGACATCAGCATTCCTGAGATATTTCTGTTTGCACCAACTTTTTTATCTTTTCACCTGAAGTAAGTTTGTTCTTTGCTGGCTGGAAGGTTGGAATTTTTGTTTCGTTATGTTGGATTGGTTGTATTGTATTGTATTGGAACGCTTTGTTATTTGAGAATATTTTCTTATTCCCGAACTTTTGAGCAATTAACTTCCCGTTGTCGTATATATCAAGGAATTTGTTGACATCTTCTTCTTTGTACCTTCCCGAACTTAGATTATAAAATTTGTCTTGATCTCATTGTACACTAAAATGATCTAGATATTCGTGTTGCAATACGCTAATAACTCTGCTGACAATACTCTCTCACTTTTGAATTTAAACTTCGCTCAGTGGTTTGTAGCATTCCTTGGTGGGATTTGATCCAGCGAAAGTTGAGAGCACGTTAAAATGTTTTGCTTGATGAGGGCGATTTAGACACCGTTTTAGGACATTCATTTGATCTCCCGCAAAGACTTTTACACCTCCTGTTATAAAGATAAATAATCATAACTGCTTCCACTAGCTGATATATCTTCATTACAAAAAACGATGTTTGTTAATCCGATATTACTTATTAAATTATTGTTATGTGTATCGAAAATAAATTATGAAGACATTTCACAACCAGTGGCGGATCTAGCGGTGATGTGCTGGTGTTATAACACCTGCACATCACAACCAGTGGAGGATCTAGCGGTGATGTGCTGGTGTTATAACACCCGCACATCACAACCAGTGGCGGATCTAGCGGTGATGTGCTGGTTACAACACCTGCACATCACAACCAGTGGCGGTGATGTGGGGTTTTAACACCTGCAAATAAATAATAATAAAAATTAATGTATTTTCTAAATTAAAAATAAAACGAAAAATCAAAGCTTTTTTTTATAACTGTCTAATTTATTTCATCGTAATGTAACGCTTCAATTTATAAATCAAGTCTGAAGTCGCGAAAGTAGTTCCATATACTCAGTGTGTGCTGTTTTATACAAGATGAAGTTGTGAGTAAGATCTTGGTACAAGCAACAATAAAAGCTAAAGATCAAATACATGTTAACATTTAACATTTACCTGGCGATCAAAAACATTCTCAATTTCTAAAAACTTTCATTATAACTTACCAAACCTTTTAGCATCCTTGTTAAAAGTTTGTTCCCCTCGTTGGTCTGTTGCTGTCCTACCAGGGTGATTATTTTGTGCTTGGACAGACATACCACCTTTTGACATATTCTTTCATCCCTGTATAGTTTCTTTCCAGCTTCATCATTTCATTGGCATAGTAAGGCCCATGCTCTTAACACAATTTAATTCTTCATTAAAATATTGCATTTGAACGATGGTGTATTCCAAAGTAAATAATAAACTGTCGAGTAAAATACACAGAAAGTTTAATTTTTTTTTTTTACATTTTTTTTTTTGCGCATGAAATTTCCAGTTAATTCCAAACAATTTACTAACAATACTGGATACGTGTACATGGGTTTCGAGTGAGGTATTTATCACGGAAAAGCAAAGAAAATGTTAACCTTGCCACCATACAAAACAGGGCGAGCAAATCAAATTTTCCGTTGCTATGGCGTTGCTAAGGTGGGATAAAGACACCTGCTCCAGTTTTATTGCAAATAAACTGACTTTTATTCTGAAATATTTTAATGCACTGAAAGAGAACATATTAAAGAATTAAAAAAAGAAAAATGTTTTTTGAGACTATTCTTTGGTGTACCACCTTAAAATATATATTGAGTTTAAATGATGAAGTAAAACCCAGGTTAAACTAAGGTTTATTTAAAGTCCTTCCCTTGCATATTTAACTTCGTTCACCGCGAAATTCATTGGCAGGAAAGTTTTCCAGCTGTATAGCAATCTATCAAAATCTTTTTATTGAACTGCATTATGGCTAAAGATTTTTGTACGTATCAGGTCCATGTACAGTAACCAAAATTTGGGAGTTTTCCCTATGAAATTTCATCGTACAGTTTTCCAATACCTTTCATATTCTTTGAAGAATGATAACCCTTCGGTGAGTAGCTGATCAACCCTGTTCTGAATTGCTACAATTGTCCACACACCTGTTATAATAATTCGTAATAAACTTAATTTATTTGTGAGATTGATAAACGATGAAAATACACATTCAATAGTTTTATCGCAGCTAGAAAATCTTATACCGAGAAAAACGACTATGAATATTTGAACTAAACGATAAAACCGTTTCCTTTTAAGATTAAAAGTACAGTTTACATTAGGAAAAATGTCAAAAACGATTTTGTAAGTTTCATCAATAGCATCAATTGAACTATTCCATTGAACAACTCTCTGATATTTAATTGGATACTTGCCAAAAAATTTTTGTTTTAAAAGCAGTGACGTTTATTTTTCCACTTAATGTGTTACGTGTAATGTACTTATTCAGTAAAATTTGATATACAACAAGGCAAAGACTTAACTGTATCAAAAAATGCAGGTATTTTGAGTTTAGAAAAAGCTAGTGAAGTATCAGACTGATATTGTTGAAAATTTATAGTTCTAAGGGACGGTCTTTGTATTTGTATTTATTTTGCGTTTAATTTTTTCTAAAGTTTTTTTGGGACTTCTGAAAATAACTAATTAGTTTTTGTAACATTTAAGGCGATAAGGTTAGCATTTAACCAACCAGTTAAACACCAAAGACCAAAGTTTATTCTTTTACACAACACCTTGGCAGATTTACTAATGTACAATAAGTTGGTGTCATCTGCAAAGTGATGAACTGTACAGAACTTAATACAGATGTCATTTATGTAAATCAGAGCAACAGAGGACCTAGAACAGAACCTTAAGAAACACGACAAGAAATCGTTTTTTGAGAAGATTTAAAGCCATTAATGCAAAAAAATATATTTCCTTTCTGATAGATAACTATGAAGAAAACCACTTGTTTTCATCACCTCGTACACCATCATGGTGTACGATCTAGTTTTTTTTTACAAGAATCTTTCGATCCACTGTGTCAAAAGCTTTTTTGAGGTCAACAAATACTCTACAAACAGGTGGACCATTATCAAGAGCATCAGTAATCTTTCCAGTTCTACTGATAAGAGCATATGATATGATTTTAATTTAATTTAATTTTAATTTAAAATTTTAATTCATTGAGGCAGTTAAATGTATTTAGGAAACTATATAGAAGAGAATACATAAATTTTTCTATAATCTTGCTGATGTTAAAAACAATGGTATTAGTCAATAATTATTGCAGTCGACTTTTGATCCTTTTTTAATGGGCGGAAGAACTGATAAAATTTTTAGAACGTCAGGAAATGCTCCATTTTAACAAATGTTAAAAATTTTCGAAAGGACAAAAGAAATTATATTGTTAAAATGTTTTAAAACGTCAACAGGTATACTGTAAAGACCTGATGCCTTCCTAACTTTAAGTTATACAAAGAAATTGTACAAGATACTTCAAAGCTCGACGTAGGTGTAACGAAAATATTAAAAGGGTTTGGTTCCTTCATGTATTTACAGAAATTGGTATGCGATGAAAAAATTTTCTCTTGAATATTTTGTGCAACGGATGTAAAAAAATTATTAAAATTCTTAGAGATTAAAGTAGGATATGTTACTGTAACACTATTATTTAAAATACTTGTTGTTGGAAAAGAACCACTTTTACTTTTAGCATATATTAAACTCTTTCCACGTTTCAGGTATTCTTTTTGCATTACCCTTAAAACACTGCTTGCAATGGGTTTCTTTACTCCTTTTAAGTAATTTAATGAGTAAATTTCGATATCTATTTAAAAAAACTTTATAACGATTCTGATTAACTGTATCTTTTGTTCTTAAAAATTTGCCGTAAAAATTGTTCCGTTTTTTAATCGATATAATAACTCCTTTTGTTATTCAAGCTTTAAGCGATTGTTTAAAATTTTTTATACTTAATTTTTTTAGGGAATTATATTCGTTCATGATGTTACTGAATTTTTAAAAGATAGGTTGGAGCTTTTGTTTACGTTTGGGTTTTCAGGTTTTAAAATATTTTCCCTGTCAATATAAAAACTATCATATCTTCATGCGTTTGTGCGAAATATGGCACAAAAATTTTATGTAAATCTGGATAAATAAAAAATTGAGGTAAGTATTCAGATACCGATGATGTTAAATTACCTGAAAATATTTTTCCATCGATGTAATTTGAAAAAATGTTATAGATTAAAGTTCCAAATCGATCTGTTATTCTTGTTGGTAAAAGGTGATATAAGGGAGAACATTGTTAGAAGTAACATTGCTAAAGAACTCAGAGGTTGCAATATCAGAGCTGCATTTAATCAGATCAATATTTTATTCACCCATTTTAATATTACAGATTTATTTCCAACGCAAACTTTCGTTAATAGCGGCCCCATAAAAAAACTGTTAATCTCATTCACATCCAAACATGGATGTTTAAAAATGCAACCGACAATAACATTTGTTTTGTTAGGAAAGATTATTTTTACAAATGTAGACTCTAAAAAAACTTTTTTTGGACAACAGAAAATCTTGGTTTATAATTTAAATTGTCTGAAATGTATAAAAGAGCACCACTATTTTAAGATTCAGCTGGTGTAAGCTCAATATTATAATTATCTAATAAAATTGGAATGGAGGGTCGGCACCTTTTTTAATCCTGGTTTCTGCAGCGTTGAAATTAAAGTCTAACAAAGAGAGCAGTGCTCTAAGCTCATCATAAGGATTTGTCAGTGGAGCAATATTAAGGTGGAAAGCAGAACAGGAAGAATTACTGTGAAAATTTGAGGCAACGAACTCATCATTATTAAAATAGTTACAGTTTATAAAGATGGAAGATGCATCTTCTTCTTCGTTTATAAAGATGGAAGATGCATCTTCTTTTTCGTTTATAAAGATGGAAGATGCATCTTCTTCTTCGTTTATAAAGATGGAAGATGCATCTTCTTCTTCGTTTATAAAGATGGAAGATGCATCTTCTTCTTCGTTTGTAAAGATGGAAGATGCATCTTCTTCTTCGTCACAACATTTTAAAGCTTGAGAAACAATATGATCAATAAATTGAGAGAATTATTTTTTGTTATGAGATGGAGGAAATAAATTTATATTTGAGGGTAGCTCATCAAAGCAAACAATTTTATCAGAGATAAAAGTAAGTTTTAATCCATTGTTCGCAATATTAATGAACGAAATACACCATAAAAATAATATTTAAACTTTAAAATACCGAAAATATTTAGAAACACATATGTGATGCGAAAAAAATAATAAATTAAATTTAAAAAGTAATTTCAGTAAAATAATAAAAATCAAGCTTTAGCCAAGTTTTGAGACTACTAACAAATCCGTTCAAAAATTCTCGTGAAGTTATTAAACAGGTAGTATTTATAAACAGCTCCTTGACTCTGCTACTGAGGCATGTTAAAATAAGCATTAGTTTAAAATAATTCAAATTTTTTAGTTGTCACGATTGTATATTGGAAAAAATGTTAAAAATCGTTGTTTTTTTTTAAGTGAAAATTTTTTGGTTAGAATGTGAAGGTGTGATAGTAACAAGTATTCTGACGAATTTTATCGTCAGAGAATCACTGCGACAGTTTCAATTCCAATTCTTGAACACCTACCCCCTGATGTAATTCAAATTCTTGCACACCTACCCCCTGACGTAATTCCAATTCTTGCATACCTACCCCCTGATGTAATTCCAATTCTTGCATACCTACCCCCTGATGGATTTTTTTCTACAAAAATAACCTTAGGCTAAATAAAATAGTCAAAATTTTTTTTGTCACCTGAAAACCCTCTTGAATATTGTTCTACAGACATGTACAAATTCAAAAAAAACATGATCAAAAGTGGCATGACCACTCTTACAGCGTAAGAGGAAGTGTTCAGTGGTTTTGGATTCTAAAATTTAACATATAAAGATAACAGGTGTATCGGCAAATTTATGACGATACTAATGCTCTTTTAGATCACAAAACCCAACTCGTAAACGAGTAAGAAGCATTAAACCACAAGGATCCCTTAGATTAAAAACTGGCATTGATTTTGGGCGAATAAAACGAAGAAGCGATTTTTTAAAAAGGGGCACAGAAATCAATTGCCTTATTACTGAGTCAAGTTTGTTCCATTCTTTTGTAGAATAAGGGAAAAAAGAGTTACCAAAACACAATCATTAATAAAAATGGCGTTTTAAGAGAATTTACGAGACAGTTATTAAAAATGCTGGAAATTTTACAGAATTGGCCCCACTCTGGAAATCATAGTCACCATCACAAGATCTGCTTGTTGTGACGTGTACTACCTATAACACGGTTAAGGACTTGTAGTGATCTCAACAGATTTTAGTTAGCATGCGCACAGTTAATCTGGCCTCACAAAAATTAGAACTTATTGTAAGAAAATCTACGTTCAAAAAATTAAATATGCCGAGATTTTCCGTGATACACCCCAGCACCCTTTTAACACGCCTTGCTATTCTATGATTCTATCCTATGATTCTTGGAAGAGTTTTTATTTTTTTTTTTATCGTTTCTGTTATTTATTTAACATTGTAGAAGCGGGCTAGTTAATACACTCCTGAGTAACCGCAAGTGTGATGAAATAAATATGTCAAGGCTGTGGTTTGGGTGATTCGTATTTTTAGGTTGAAATTTACAGAATATTCTGTGATTTTTGCTCAAACATGTCAATAAAGAAGTTGCTTTTTATTCAAATCCTCCTAAAATTTTTTTATTTACACTTTGAGAATGTGTTGATAATCATTAAAGAGTTAAAGCCCAGTACGCATTGAACAATTTTTTATGTCTTTTATTTATTTTAGACTGGCCGACGCTTAGTATTTCGCTCGTGTCCGCCGCAAACTCGCAAACGTGAGAATGTTTCACATGAAAAACATGAGAAAGAAGAGGAGGAGCTAAAATATTTTTTTACTTAAGTTATGACTTGGTTTAAATTATAAAATGTCTTTATACTTGAATTAAAACATGCTTCACATTGTTTAATATTTTTTTAACCTTCTTCTTTTAACTTTTTTCTTCCCCTTCCTTACATAAATGCTTCCTTACATAAGGTATATTAAGGAAGCATTTATCTGAATTACGAGAGTATCACCAACCAACCTGAAATACATGTTACTGGTCTATCAACAAGTAAATAAAGTCATTTATTTGGATTTGAATCTGTGTAAAACAATAACCAATCACAATAATTAAGCTTAAATTAGTGCGTTAAAGAAACTTCAAAGTTTTGAAGTGAAAAGGTTGCTCTTCCTGTATGATATAATACAGCACAATATATAACATGATAGAACTCTTGTATGATCATTCAAATTTAAACAACTATGGATCTATAAATGAACCTTTTTGCATCATGCATATGTAATGAACAAACTGTTAAAATTGAGATGATAATGATTTCTTTCTTTTTAATCTTTTTTTTAAAGCCTCTAAATTAAAGCCAAAAAAAGTTGCTCCTTGCAGATAATTCAAAAAAGTTGCTCTTTGCAGATAACCTAAATTTACAAAACAATGTCCTGAAGAGCAAGCCGTGCGAGAATCAAATTATTAATATCTCATCT
>JAUZNK010088537.1:0-12657 GCA_035046665.1 Euphysa ruthae | reverse complement strand
TTTCCGCCAGAGATGGGAGTCGAACTCGTAACCTTTCGCTCCAGAGTCAAACGTCCTACCACTGTGCCAACTCCG
The DNA here is from genome assembly GCA_035046665.1 of Euphysa ruthae. NCBI lineage: Eukaryota > Metazoa > Cnidaria > Hydrozoa > Anthoathecata > Corymorphidae > Euphysa > Euphysa ruthae. The sequence continues at coordinate 12,582 of JAUZNK010088537.1, read as the reverse complement.
CTCAATCCGCTAATCAATCAGCTTAAACCTGATTGATTAACCCTCGTATCAACAGGCAGCCAATTCATGGCTCTATACTACTCAGTACCAAAAAGAGCACGACACAAGCTCGGGAGGACTCTGTAAAATAAATTTCAATAAACCTTATTCAATGCAATGCAGTTTTATTGAACAACAGCTCACAGTAAATTCAAAGATTATAAGCTTAAAAGTAAAACTGTTGTTTTCGCCTGAGATAGAATTTAAATTTTAAATATTAATTTTATTTTCCTAACCTTGCTTAAATTAAATTTTTTGAATTAAAACAAAGCAGTGTGTAATTTTTTCCAATTCTGGTGGAAACCTAGCTTCACACATGATATCAATCATGATTATTGTTATTTTGGAGCAAGTTAGTAAGTTTTTATTCTTGTAGTTAAGTATATATGTCTTTGACAAAGATGCATTCTAATAAAACAAATTAAAGTATAAATACATTTAAGAGAAGGCACAAAAGTTGTTCGTTATGGCAATATTTTCATTATGATCCCTCGATGCGATACAAACAAGAAAAAAAAATGAAAAACAGAAAATAAAAAAAGGGTGCTTAACAGTATTAAGTAGCGAGTCCCAAATCGAAAGATTAATTTTATCAGATGCACTAGATAAAGTATTATCAGTTAGAGAACTGCAATTTGAATTTTTTGTTGGACATTTAAGTAACTGATTAAGAGTAAAAGCTGATAGGAGTTCTTTGCATTTATTTAGAAGCGGCTTATAGGAAGAATGTCTTGTTCCTTTGGCAAGGGTATAAACATTAAGTATATTTACATCGTGTTGTGATCACCTATATTATTTAGAGTATCAGTCAAAATATCAAAAAAGTGGTTATCATTTGGTGGACTATAGACTATGCTGACATTAAACGGTTTTGTAAGAAAAAGTAGAACAACCAAAAAAATACGAGTGACTGTTTCAGTCACTTTTGGGTGTTACCTCACTAAAGCTTAGATAATTTTTATATAAGAAACTGCATCACTTCCATTCATATTTCTGTATTTAAATAAAATTTGAAAACCTTTTATTTTTATATCAGAATCACGAATAGGGTCGCCAGTATTACTTTCGGTTATGCTTATTATTACTGGAAGCCTTTGTTTTGTTATAAATCTTAGTTTATCAATTTTTGACAAAATGCTATTGATATTTAAGTGTGAAAAATGCAAACCCTTTTGCCACATTTGCAAATCTTTATTTAAATCTTTTCTTAACGATATTTGTTGTGCAGACCTGGATTTGATTCACACGTACTTTGATAAAAAAAGTATAATAAGTCGGTAAAAGATTATAATGTCAGAACAATAATCTGATTGCTTGAGCTGGAAATAGTCATCATATGGTAAACTGAATTGAGAAGTAGCAGACAGACGCAAAAAATTGTTATTTAACAGAGCAAGAGAGAGTAAATATCTTATATTAAAAAAATAAAACAAATGTAAAAGCCAAGTTTAAGAACAAAGTCCTAACATAAATAATTAAAATATTTTTAACTTCTGCGTAAAAGCAATGTAATCAACCTGACAAAAGCCCATAGAAAAGCATTTAAGCAATTTATATACCTTATTTTATTACCTACAGGCATAACTATCACGTATTTTAAACTTAACACTCACTATATTTCACATAGATTTTATTGACACAGCGAGATTGACTAGGAGGTCCTCGTGGCTCCTCAGAGGGACTAATGGGCTTTACACCCACGGATTGGGGATACCTTACGGACCTCGTTGAGACATTTTGTCAAATCTTGGATTAGGGACCTTTATCCTGTTTGCTCTTTAGGACCACGTCGCAACTCCCATTTTGGGTCTAATGAGCTCTCTTTGGCGCCCTTACCCCTACCGTGCACAGCTCCGAAACCTTGGTTTTTTCAGTTAGAGGCGCGTGTCAACATATAATAAAATGTTTTAAATCTTAACAGTAGTTATTTTCTGCAGATATACATGTAAATTTGGGCGATTGGTCTAACGCGCTTGTAAAATTTAGAAAATGATTGATACACCATAAACATTCAAATAAACATTTTATAATTGAAAATCGATAATCAAAAATCGAAAACTATCAATCAATCGTGTGCGCCACAACAATTCAACATATCTGATAACATAAGATATAATTTAAGAATTCGATTACAATTATATATCGTGGTGCACAGGCTGTAGAGGCTCTTAGAAAGTAGAAAGTTTATGAGGCGGCGAGCATAGACTGGAATCTGGAAAGGGTCGTCTCACCCCGGCTTACATCACACCTAGTCTGCCGGTTAATTTTGTGAATGTGAATGTCATAATCAGGTGGACGGTCTCTCTCTCCTTCACATATGGAGGATTAAAATTAAATTACCCTGTGATATTTGTAAAAACCCTCTTGAGGCAAAATAAAAACCAATCCCTAGAAGGTTCCCTATCGAGAGAGTAGAGTTTTACATTTAAATATAACGATCACTTTCATGTTATCTATGTAACTTGATTATTTATTTAGTTCATATGTTTGTTTGATGAAACAAACTTTGTGATATAAATAATGCATTTTTGTTTTTTTAAGTTTGTTTAAAACCTAATTCAATACCATAACTTCAAATATAAATGCGAATTCGATTAAACCTCAAACCTCATACTTTATCTTTAAGATTGATAATCATGGTTTGTTATTGTTTTGAGGATTATTTGTAATTTTACTAAATTTTTCAGAAAACATTTTTTTCTATTCTCCCAAACCGGTGGTGTGCCGGCGTAGCTCAAGCGGCCCGGTATGATGGTTTGGACCCATAAAGTGCTGTGCAGCTCCAATTTTTGCCCTTGATCATCTCACCCGTCTTGACATATTGATGTGCTTTTTATGGGATCTCTTCTCTCAAATCTCAGAGCCATTTTGCCTTCAAATTTATCCTCCAGTGACCCTCCTTTAGGAGTGTCGCAGGGACAAACATAGCAAATCTATGTCAACCATCAAATGTTGCTGTGATATACAAGACACATTTTTTGTCCGGAGATTGCTTCAATATTGCCCCATCAGTAGCAACTAACCGAGCCGTCCCATAAAAACATCAACAATGGAAAGAGCAATAAGACATCCTTATTTTGAGAAATGTTTCCATTGGGTGCTTGAGAAGAATAGAACTCCATAATGCCGTCTATGGCACCTATATAATTTGACAAAATAAGATATTTAGACGGCTTTTTTGTCGGCTGGGAACCGAATGATACACATGTAGTCCTATTGTAAACGCTGGCATCGCGCATCTCCACTTCCACAACACTAATGAGATACAAGCATGAGAGTAGTATTGTCGTAGTGACTTCCATCCCTGATCAGGTGGCCGAAATAGTTCGACTGCACTGCCAAAATGAGAGTATACATCAGTGTCATGTCAACATTAGCAGCTTATGTCGCAAAGATCTCGTAATATGAACGCGTTTAAAATATTGCAATAAACTGGTTGGTCTAGTCAGTAAGGAAAACGGTAGAGTCATATAGTCATATTAAGACTATGAGGAAAGTTGGAGGTCATGAATGATGGTTGTTTTACCATACATTTTCGGCTCACATTCTGTTAGCCAACTACAGATGCCCCAACAAAAAAAAATTTTCTGACATTGCAGGAAGAACAAGAATTAAGCAATAGATCTGAAGGTTGCGATATAACAATACAAGTGTTAAGTCCGTCACCTTGAAATGAAGAGTCTCGCCGATATACGTTTTAGTTACAAGGAAGCGATGTTATGTCTAACTATGCCTAATTAATAATTAATAAGTCCATTTAAAAATCAATGGTTAACCAATTCAAGATAGCAAACTTGTGACAGCTGTTCGCTGTCTCGTTAAGTTTTTAAAGGTCAGGTAACTGTTTCTATTGTAGGGAATAGCCTCTTCGAAGTTTTCCAAAAGCATTTCGTCATTGTTAATGTGTCAAATATTTAGATCTTAAGGATCAATAATGCACACTCCAAAATGCTACCGATGCTACCATTAATGGGACACTTTAAACCAGGCAAGTTAATTTAGATTAACACGCGAGAAGTTAAAAAAACCGAAAAATTCTTTGAAACTAGGCCATATTATGATAAGTAAGAATAAAGACTGCTCTGTTTTACCAGGAGAACACGGCACAAGCAATTATTCAGCCAACCTGGCTGAAACCCTCTCATTTCCACGATATTAGGAGGTTTTCTGATCAGCACTACAATAACATACACTTGGTGTTATGTGAAGAAAAACCTACGGGTCCTTCCCACAAATGAAGTCCCTTAACCCCTGGGAACTACGAATCTGATTAAGATACTTGAAAATACAGGATTCACGATCTCAGTGAATGTGTCTACGATGAGAGTATCTAATGCAATAACTAACTATAATGCCCTTTCAGGACCTTTGTTACATTTTCTGGGTTTCTCAGCAGAGACAAAACGAACAATCCACTCCTTTATATCGGCGTTTTGAAGAACACGAATCTGAAGAGATTTGTGGTCCCCCTCCTGCAAACCATTCCACAGGGCGATAGCAGTCTTGGTGAAACAATTGGATTGATAGGAATTGGATATGGCTAAAAGATCACCAACTGTCATATGCAGGTCGTATGCTGGGGATGATTTAGTGCTGACCAACCTGTTTGCACACATACACTTTTTGAACTTTGCTGTAACCGACAGATCTGGTCGGACAATGTACAACAATGCCTCTGTATCCTGTCGACAGCACCTTATTCTACCAAGAATTGGAATATTTATTTTAAAGTAAAGGATATAAGGAGCAGGCCTCTACCTAGCCACGTAAACTTAGCCTTTGTACGAGCATCAGCTTACTAAGGGGACATAACACAGAAACCCTTCAACTTTACAAACTGTGGACTGACTTAGCTACTTCTTTCTACTACCAGACTCCGACAAAATCATACTAGGGCACCACACAATCTTTCAAGAATGGCTGGGTAATGTTTGCCATTGGTTGGTCCTCGAAGTTTACAGCTGGAATACCGCTGACATGCAGGCACTCTCTGCACTAGCGTACGGGCACTATGTACTTTTGTTTTGCAAAACCAGTGCTAAAAACAATCTGAAGACTACGGTGCTTGGGGAGAAGAAAACCGCCTGTGCATCTAACGACTTGTAAAACTTTAGGCCGACAAGGCCCATTTTTTCCACATGTTTATTGGATATGTTCACTCAAGTAGCGATAATAATGACTGGGGAATTCCACCAAGTACGGGAGCGAGGAAAGAAGAAAGTCAGCTCCACGTTGGCCACTTTTTGTGGACATAGCATTTTTCGACGTTAGTCAGCCGAGGCTCCTACAAACCGAAAAAGTCCCTCTAAACTATGTTTACTTCGGTGTGTTGCTAGAATACTAAGCTTATTTTAGCCACATCCTAGGCTATGTGTTTCATCAGTTGATCGAGGGACACTGCCATTTTCAGCATATAATCTTACTCGTGCTTGGCTATTCGTAATAGTGTTTCCAATTAGTGCCTGAGCTTTCGTAGTGCAGATTCAGATTGAGGCACGTTATATATGTATAGTCATTGCTGGCGATTTGTTCAATATAATGTGACTCTTGTTGACAAGATCGACTTCAGAATGATGGAAGACGGCTGCAGGATTCGGAAAAATAATGTCTCACGCTTTTTGCCCACACTATGGTTGACGTCGTTCGAAAGTCTCTAGAGCTCTGGCGCCGACGAAAATATGACGTTTTGGTTTGCCAAGGTTCTCTCTACTGGACCTGGGTACCTCTGTGTATACACCAGAAAACTAATAGAATCCTCTTAATCAGCATGTTGGAGATTGATCGAGCAACTCCTATACATGGTTTCGTTTCCATAATCAGCGATGGTAAAAAAAAAAAAAAACACAAGACCAAACCTTCGAAGTCTAATATGCTTGATATTGTTTTCAAACAAGTTTACTATGGCCCTGGAGGGTTTCATGTGAGGTTTTTTGTGAGGACGAACGCCTGTGTATAACAACACTGAGCCCTTGTTTTGCTGGCGTTATACTTGATGTAGTGGATATCGTCGTCTTTCTTGAAGTTTAAGAGCTGATCTTTTTCTCAAAGGTTTTTGCAAAAGTAAGCATCTTCATACGGATCACGGATGATAATACTTGATTCGTTTCCATGGCCAGGTATTTTTCGAAAGGCTCTCTTAAGGAACTTGTTGGATGGTTTGGTGGCAATGCAATAATCGACCGCGCGGGGAGTGACTTCAATCATATCCCCAGATTCTACAAGAATCTAGTGCTTCGGAATTGTGATCCAGCCCTGGTTTTCGCGCAGATACTCTCCCTTGCGACCGATGATATACTGATGGGTTTTTAGATCGAACTCCCAAGCTGAAAGCTGGTTTACACCAGGGTGAGATCGTCGGTAAGGGGCACATCCTCTATGTTCACTCGTTATCATGCTAGATAGGCTGCTCCCATAGCCAAGTGGTGATGTTTGCCTTTCCCTGCCGTGGCGTCTTGGCTATTCCAAGATTTAGACTCGACCTGATCTGACTTCATAACGCCTCTGCTACCATTAAGGTTTGGCGTTATATCTTCCCTATCAAGCCACTTTCCGAAACAATAGTCTGTAGCACCACCTGTAGATGGACCTTAGATGGGTAGATGGAAAAGGCCACCCCGGAAAATTCTCCCTATGATATATGCTACCTGGAAAAGGCCCTCGTTAGGAAATATACTCTCCGAATAAAGAAGACCATCTAAAAAATAAAAAAAATGGATTCTGAATTTTCTTTTATTTTCCTTTACCTGCGCAGAAAACTAGAAAAAGTATGCTTGGCAATTTTTTAGCGAGAGTGTCTAACAGCACCAAACTAGCAACTGCTGATACCCAAGTTCCTTTTATTTTATTTAGCTAAAAAAAAAAAAAAAAAAAAAAAAACAGGAAAAAATTAAGTTGGTTGTCCCAGAAATAACACTTACGAAATTGAGTTCAAAAATTCTCATAAAAGAGTCCGAAAAACCATCCGTAACTGATTTAATTTATGCATACTTTTCAAAAAGAGCTAGGAAATGATATTGATACTTTGAACGTGAGTTGTGAAGAAAGGGACATTGTAAAGGTGGTAACTAAGTTAAAAATGAAGATTGTTTGGGAATTTAATGAGCACTCATCCTGCATTTTTTGTAAAAGTTGAATCCACAACTCCAGAGTTACCTTTGCAGACAAACAACAAACAAAGAAAGGTTGTTATATTTTTGACAGTTGCGTTGGAGATTTGAATACGATTTTGAATTTTGTTAGTCAGAATGCAAAAAAAAAAAAAGTTTAGATAAGCTTGTTTTTTGACGGAACTTTATAGCCTGTCGCAAGATTTTTTGCCTGTTTTATAACATCCTCGCTAGATATGATGGTAGAGTTATTCCATTTGTCTTCACTTTGCTTCCAAACAAAATCAGAGAAAAATATGAACAAAATATTACTGAAGTATCCACCAAAATAAACCAAAGCAGATCTCCATCGACCGTTATGTTTGATTTTGAACTGGCAGCCATTAATGCAGCTATAGCAACCTTCCATGTGATAAATATTCTTGCTTGTTTTTTCATTTATGTTGAAAAATTCGCAAAAGTTACAAAATGGTGGTCTACAACAGGATGTCAAAACGGACCAGCGTTTTCTATATACTTCCAGTGTTGGAATTTTCTGCCTGCTGATGTTGTGGAGTAGTCTGAGATGCTTTCAAACACAATTTGTCAAGGGTATGGTGCTGACATGAATGATTTAGTTAGTTATCTTCGAGTCAGCTACATTGGAAGATTTCGCAGAAAGGTTTCATGTGTAGCCTTAACTTTTGATTTTCAGGTATGCAAAATGTTTCTTTGAACTTGCCAGGAAATGACAATCACTAATAATAACATTGAAGGAATGCAACAACGATCATAATGTCTATGTATGGGCCATCAGTTGGGTTTTTTGAAATTTAGTGAAGTTCTCAAAAAAGAAATGTCGTTAAACAGAGTTCACATGGCTGAATTAAAAGCAATGACATCATTACCTTAAATAATACACAATATTGGAAATTAATAATTTTTCATACCTTAACTCGCTTAATTTTCTAGCAAAATTAATATTGGCCCAAATTTTTATCGCATGTTTAATTTTCACGCATCCCAAAGAATCAAAATCGAAAAAAAAGAGGAGGAGGTGGTTGGAAAAACGATGCCTAACGTACGACTCTCATGAGATAACTAATAGATTAAAAGATTTAAACAAGGGTATAAAAAAAAATACAGATTACAAGAAAAGTTATTTTGCTTTCGACCGCATTTATGATCTCTAATTTAAGCCATCCAGACATAAGGAATATGACATAAGGAATAAGACATAAGGAATAAGACATAAGAAATAGACCCTATCAAACAATTGTCATGAAAATTGCCTAGAAAATTTCAACTTGAAAAATCATTTGTACGTCCCCATGTAGTACCTGTACAACTCTTGCCTTAAAACGACAGAAGCTATCAGCGGAGCATCAAGGCACAAACTTTACAAGGATAATGGCTTAGAAAGCATACTACTTGGACGTTGGTACTGTAGGTTAGTCTCATTTTATGTATTAGTAAGGGGCAAAGCGCCTCAACATTTCAATTTTTACTTACGCCAACCGCATGACACTCCATTGTCATTATTTCGGTAAACTTAAGAAGATTGACGTACTTTCCAACGTTAAGAAACTCAAATTTAGGAAGGAGAGACAAATTTTTTTTTTAAGAAATAGCTTTACAAGTATATATTGTGTAGTATTACTAAACAAATGAAACATTTTCCCGTTCGTGTTTCCCTCATCTAGAGTCACGTCACCAAATTCTTGGACATCATCATGAATCTAATTATTCTCTATGGTATGAGCAATACTTCTGGGCTCTATTAGGTTAGATTCAGGGACTACTGAATCAACATCTACGAGTATAACAGGTAGAACTTTATAGTTTAGCAAACCTTCAGTTCAATCAAATGATTTTTGCTGCCATTTGCAGTGATCAATTACCCTTTTTCTGAAACAACCTTCTTCTACAATCGTCAAAATCCTTCCCAATGACTGATAAGAATTCGTATTTTTAATACAGTGAAAAATGTGGTCGTAAAATACTATATCTCCACATTTGCAATTACTTGCAGCATGCTTATTCTAATAAAAAAAAATTTCAGCCTAGCCAGCATTTGCAGGTCGCCATATATCTCTGACTTCTACTACTTTATACAAGCAAATTCCAACAATTTCTCACTGTCTGAAATGCAAATCTACTTTGAAATGAGTAATTATCAAATCCACTACAATAATTTGGGTTGATTTACAGGAGTGGAGAAGCCTACCTTTGAATCTTTTACACCGTTTTTCACCAACACTCATAGTGTTTTTCACCAACGCTCATAGTGTTTTTCACTAACACTCATAGTGTTTTTCACCAACACTCATAGTGTTTTTCACCAAAACTCATAGTGTTGCAGAAATTTATTTACTGCAAAAACACATCGGTTCTAATAAATATTTAAATTCAATCAAACCGACATAAAAAAATCAAAGAATTACTCGTATTCTTGATTGGTCGATCAACTTGAAATAGAAGTCTTTATTAGGATTTTGTAATACAGAGCAGATTATAGCTTAAATCTACTGAATAGAGATTTTATTTCTAACTATGATAACTCTCATTGCTATTACAATGTCTGAAAACAGGTTGAACAGTTGCTTTATCACGATTTAAAATAGAACAACAAGAATTGATCGCTGGAAGTCTGACAAGGTTGCCTGTGTGTGAGAAATTTTCGAGGCAATGAATCAAAGGAAGTAAATATGCCATATCCATCTTTATTGGAAATACAGCTAGTAATTGGCGTAACACTGCACCCTTACCTCGGTTGTATTTCCTACGAGCAGTATAACCTTAGCAAATCTGCCGAGTATGGATTTCTGGCATTCTGACATTGGGTTCACAAACATATAGATGTGAGTTCGTTCCTTTTTTGAGACGAATGATTTCCTTTACCGTAAGCTCAAAAGACACTTTTAGTCAATCAGCACCATATCCGATGGTTTTTCTGAAAATTTAATTTAGGTTTATTGTCTCCCATTTTAAACATAAAAATACAAAGTGCCATGACAACATGCAAAATTTTAGTTTTAGTTATGTTGGGAAACCAGTTCTGCTGCCAAATACTATATGATTGGCAAAGATGAAAACACATAATATATGGTCAACGAGTTCACGGTAACATCTCATTGGATCTATACTCAACTCCTTAGTTTTCCATGATATAGAGAATATATTTGCAATAAAATAAAAGGGATTCCGAAAAAGTCAAACCGTGTAATGATATAGAAAAAACATGTTTTACATGTATATTACAAGGAGAAAAAAAATGTCATAAGCAAGAGATATGGTTAATTTTGTTAAAAAGGAAAAAATGATTTTCCGATAGAAAATTGTGGAAAATATGGTCAAAGATTGAACTAATCAACATGGATATTAATAGGGTATTTGGAAAAGCAGTGATTGTAAATCTGAATTGTAATGATCTGAAAATAATTTGCAAGATTATAGTTTTTCTTTTGCCCTTTAACCATCTTCCAGCTTTGGAATTTAAAAATTGGTGCTTTATGCAGAAAATTATTTAACTCAAACGTGCAAGTAATTAACCTGAGGAGCAGTTTCTAAATTTCCATGCCACCTGTTTAAAGTCACTATGAGTCACATTGAATTAACTGCGCCATATATTTCAGCTACGGGTTGGTCTCCTTACCGAGTATTTCGACCGTTTGATAGATACCAGAACCATCACATGAAAAAATCTTTATTTTAGCAGCTTAACATTTTTTTTTTGTGTACTTTTTCTGTGTATTTCTTTTTTAGATGTATTTTATTATGGGATGAAGTGTACATCAAATTCTTGTCAAAAAAAAACCACACCTGATGTTGATGCAATCAATGGTTGCAATGGTTCAATTCATTGCTATTCTTCCTTAAGGACACAGAAAGAACTAAATCTATGTCAAAAAACTTAGCAGCGTACCAGGCAAATGAATTGAACATTTTAAGTAAAGTAAGAGGCTAGAGGCGAAAAAAAGACAGCCTGTGGATTTTTATAACTAAGAATCCATATTTGATTGCAATTTCGTTTTATAGACACAATGTGAGTACAAAAAAATAGTTGTTTTTATATTTTCAAGTAGGAAAAGATATGTAAGGAAGAATATTATAAGTATAAATCAAATTGAAGAATTATATATATTTAAAAAATTCCAGACAAAATTGGACTAACAAAAATTAGTGATACAGATCCAACACACAACTACGCAATGAAAATGAAAGTCTATCTCTCTCAGTTAAAGAAAAAGATACGTTTCACAAAAAGGGAATATGAAAAATTGTACCCAAGTGACCCTGTATCCCCGAGAATTTTTGGAGTAGTGAAAACCCACAAACCCGAAAAAGCATACCCGATGAGAATAGTAGTATCAACTATCGGCGCTCCTAATTACGGCTTATTTAATTATCCAGTTAATCTCATTCAACCAGTTTTAAACAAAAACACTACCCGTTTAAAAAATTCAAAAGAATTCATCAAACTTGAAAAATTATGGCATGTTTCAAAAGAAGAGATTCAGGTTTCTTTTGATGCTGTAAAATTATACCCTCCCACCCCTCTTAACGATGCCACAGATATTTTATCAAAAATTCTTAAAAACGATGATAATTTTAAAGATCAAACGAAACTAATTTTTTGTGAACTAAAACAACTTATTGATTTGTGCTTGTTACGCTGTTACTTTTTATGGAATAATAAAATACATGAACTTGAAAATTATAAAATTGTCTTCAAATCAAGCCTAAACCTAAAACGAATCCTTACATCCAGAAACAAATCCCAACTACCAAATAATAGCCATCCTGGTGTATACTTAGTTAAATGTGAATGCTCCAGAAAATATGTTGGTGAAACAAAAGTACAAATAAAAACAAGGTTAAATCAACACAAAAAATGCATCAATGACAACAAATACGAGAATTCGGTAATAGCATTACATAAAAAGAACAGCAACTTAAATATAAATTGGGATAGCACCACAACGTTAAAAATAGAGACTAACAAGTTTGAACGAAAAGAACGTGAAGATAGGTGGAATAAATTTGGACGACGGTCAATATGTAAAAACGCAGTTTTGGAAACCATCTTTTTTCCTATTTACGTCATATAAAGAAACTACCGTAATGACGCTAACCGTTAAAGTATCGCCAAATATTATATATATATTTTTACATAGCTGATGATGCTGGTATCTAAAATCCAGCGAAAATCTCTAAGAAAATAAAATGTAGTATTGATAGATTCACGTATTGATTGATTTTTCTTAAATAATATATAATATATATATATATATATATATATATATATCTATATATAATTAAAGAGATAAAACGAATGTCATGAGTTATAAAATTTTATTTGGCGACGTTTCAGGAGTCATTTTGCTCCTATCATCAGGCTAGTTACAATTAAAAATTTAAGGTTTTATAGGAATAGCGTAGGCTCGAAATCTATTCC
>JAUZNK010088526.1:0-12659 GCA_035046665.1 Euphysa ruthae | reverse complement strand
CTTTGATTTTGTATTTTAAATGACATTCTTTAGGCTTTTTTACAGAAATTTAAAAAATGTCAAACTTTTAATAAATCTATATTAACTGTATGGTTGACTAAAAAATCTCAAAAATGGTAACCCACCGCTTTAATAAATTTAAAGGAGATACTACGAATAAATTTCAATAGAAGGTATAACAATATGTTTTGGTTCCTCATGATATGAATAATAGACAAAAAGTGTGGGTGAAAAATCATTCAAGGGAAGATCTTTGATTTTGTATTTTAAATGACATTCTTTAGGCTTTTTTACAGAAATTTAAAAAATGTCAAACTTTTAATAAATCGTTATTTGAAAAAGCCGAAAATAACGAAAAGAATTGTTATTTTAGAAAATTTTCGGTTTTTTGTAAATACCAAATTTTTCCTGAAAAACGTAAATTTTGCAAACTTTGAAATGCAACATGTGAACAAAGGAAAGCTTAATCAGAAAGTCTTTAATATAGATTTTTATTTCTTTTTAGAATATCTTATTTGAATTAAATTACATTAAGTTTCATTATTCCCTTTTATTTGTTTTTTCGGATTTCAATTTTTGTAGGAAAAACCCAAGTACAAGTAAAATTAAAATTCTCAGTTTGATACTTTTCCAGTTATTTTATATATCACATAAGTAATAAAAAAAAAAAACGAAAGACGCTCTTTTAAAATTTTTTCTTGTTTTGTTCAAGTGGACTTAGATTAGCAAGACTACAACTTAGAGAAATAGAATAATAAAGAAACGAATTTTGGTACACATTTTCTTATAAGAACATTTAACTTGATAGATAATTAAACTCAAAAAATCATATTATATTATGATTTTATATCTTTTAGATATTAAGCAATCAACAAAAAAATAAATAAAATAAAGCCATTACTCGAAATATTTTATTCAAATTTTTCATATGGAGCAGAAATTATTTGAGTTTCAAAAATATAATCGACTCAGATTTAAGACTGCTAAAAAAATATTTTACTTTTGTTCTCGGATAGGTCATGTCAATTATTTCTCTGATTTTCACAGTAAATAAAATTGGCATAGTACTACACATTTATAATTTACGAAATTTTTTTTTGTATAGAGATGGTATACCAGTGAAATAATGACCTCAATAGGACTGAAAGAAAAGAAAGGTGTGATACCATTATTAGAATCTTAGGTGTGTGTGGAAAAAGATGTTGTGACAAGTCCCTGAAAAAAATAATATAAAAGCCACAAATTAGTAGAATGTGAGAATGCTACTGTGGGTGATGATGTGTGTGAGAAGAAATTTATGATGTGTTGAATCAAATAATTACCTTCCTTTTTTTCGAACAGTAATCTACTGGAAAAAAAAATTTACTAAAATCTCAAAATTGTCCTGATTTTCTAGGAAAAATAGTCTATTCTATAATGTGATATCACTTGGAAAAGATGAGAGTTAGCCTAATACTGTTGCTGTTAGTACCATATAAACCTATGTTAAAAATTATGAGAATCAGCTACTTGGGGGTAAGCCATCAGATATAACATTCACCAATGTACATTAATATAGAGGAAATACGAACCTAATGTTAGAATATGGGAATAATAAAATGTTTTATGAATTCAATGCCCAAAAAAAAATGTTAGCTATAGCCAATCAAGATAAGGGCGCGCTGTTCTCATCAGGACCAGGTGATTTCTCTAAGCGTTTCGAAAGAATAAAAGAAAAGAACTTACACTCCCATGGTAAAAAAATACTAAAATAGATATAGCAAGTTTTTTATAAATCCACTTTTGAATTTTTATTTTTGCAATCCAGAATACCGTTTTTATGCAGAACTTCACATAAAAATCAAAAAACAAAAATTAGCTCTGTCATATTAAAAGTGCGAATGCTGAAAAGTGGTTTGTTGGAGATAATGGTAAATATAGCCTTTGAATATCATCACGGATGTTACAAGTAGTTGAGCTACAGTTCAATCCAATATTTCAAAGTCACATTTAATTTTTATATTTCTTTAATTCATACTTACCTTTTTTTCGCAGTGTACATATTGTCATTTTTTGGCGTCCAAGCAGTGCACCATGTCTAAATATTAAATTTTTATCTTATAATATGCTCTTTTGGACAAATAATTTGAAACTTTGTTTGAATATTAAGATTTAGGTTTGATGTTTTTGAAAGCAATGCCTCTAAAACCTTCTTTGTCCTACAGTTAAAATAATTTGAACAAATTTTCGTAAATTAGTAAATTCTGGAAGTGTGTGACTTGTTTTGATAGAGTACTATAAGAAATGTGAGTTAATTTCCAGCTCACAATAGTCTTCAAATCTTATATAAAAGTGTCATAGAGTGTCACTTACTTAAGGAGAACTACATAGCGGTTTAGGGAAATGTGCGTGATAGTTGATGTTGTGTTGGAATTTTGGTAGATTTTACCCTTACCGTAATTTCTCGAATTAAAGCCGCGGCTTCTATTTTTTTTTGGAGAAAAATTTTGCGGCTTCTGTTCGAGGGCGGCTTATATTAAATTCGAACAAAAAAACTCTTCATTCATCTGTTTTCATTTATTCTACTGAAGCCATTGCAGTGTAAGGAAAGACATTCGGATGATAGATTTCAAAACAAAACACAAAGATCTGACTGCACGTGTGACAATGGCTGAGAATATGAAAAGTTATGACCTGAAATTCCAACAAAAAGTGATTAAGTATGCTGAAGAAAATAACAACAGAGAAGCTGGTAGAAAGTTTTCTATCGATCAAAGCATGGCTCGGCGATGGAGAAAGAGGTCATCTGATATCAGCGAGCAATCGTCCTCTTCTCAAAATAAGTCGAAAATATTATCTGGTGCAGGTCGAAAACCAGTTCTTGGAAGGATTGAAGAAGAACTATTGGAAAAAATTATCGATGAGCGTGGGAAGCACCATCATGTCCCATGTAAATTGATAACTGTTTGGGCACTGGAGCTTACTAAAGGTCACAACTTAAACGACTTTCAAGCGAGTCGAGGTTGGCTGTTTAGATTCATAGTCTTTCCATTAGAAAATGAACAACTACTGGACAAACCATGCCGAAAGATGGTCTAGCAAAGGTTGCTAACTTTGTTAAGTTTTGTGAAAAGCAGAGAAAAACATTTGGCTTTTCCCTGGGAAGTATTGCCAACATGGACGAGACACCAATCTGATATGCTGATATGCCAAGTGAAACCACTGTCGATCAAAGTGGTATAAGAACTGTTTCAATCAAATCTACCGGGCATGAGCAGCAGCGTATAACCGTATGTTTAGCAGTCAAAGCAGGTGGTTTTAAAATTAAACCATTTGTAGTTATCCCTGGGGGAAAAAAGTCTAAAGTGAAATTTCTTCAATCCAATCGTAAAATATTCACCAAATGGCTGGATGAATGATGAATTGACTGAAGATTGGGTCTCCCAAGTATGGGGCAGTTTAGCTTTCAGATAGAGATTTCTCGTATGGGACTCTTTCAAGTGTCACATAAGTAATAACATCAAGCAGTCTTTGAAAAAGAAGAATACAGTAATGGGTGTAATTTCTGGAGGATGTACCAAGTTTCTGCAACCTTTAGATGTTTCAATCAACAAGCTCTTTAAAGTCATTTTCAGAGAGTTGTATGATGAATGAATGGTACAGAAAAGGCAAGTTCGAGTATACGAAAGAAGGGATGGTGAAGCCTCCAAACTATGCTCTGCAAGTCCAGTGGGTTGTAGATGCTTGGAGGAAAATCGATCCTGAGATTATAAAGAAGTCATTTGAAACGTGCGAAATCACAGCAAGCGATGTCAACAAAATTTACTGCTTGAAAGAAGGCCAACCGACCGAGGAGCTCCGGGTCTTGTTAGGAGCATCAGATGGGAACATTGAATTTATAGGAATTCACACTCTTGATGATGATGTAAACTTCAAAGTAAAGAATTTAAACAAAGTAATGGATTTGACTGATATGTTGATTGAAGAAGGTGAAATAGAAATATTAGTTTAAAAAACACATTGTTATTCCATGTGCGGCTTCAATTTACCCTTTCTCAAAAAATAAATGCTGCTTCTGTTCGAGGGCGGCTTCTATTAAGTTTTCTTGACGAAATTTTGCGGCTTCTATTCGAGGGCGGATTTTATTTGGGGGCGGCTTTAATTCCAGAAAATACGGTATTCTTAAATTTTTTCGAGTTTTGTTCTAGTGTAGCTTGTGTTTATATCCGATACAAAATCTAGCGTAGCCTGTCTGTATATCCCATAAAAAAAAAAAAAAAAAAAAAAAAAATTCAAGAACATGAAACGGTCAGTTAATTGATTAAATACAAAACTCTAAATAAAAAATCGTCGTTTTATTATTTCATTAATATTTACGCATTTTTTATGCAGCTAATGTATTTTCAATGAGTAATTTTTTTTTACATATTACTTTCTTTATCTGAGTGATATTTCATGCCTCTTGAAAAATCATAAACCAAGAAATTGCGATTTAAATTGTCTCTAAAGGGCAAAAATCGGCTAAGCTTTATTTTTCTGAATCAAATTTGGTTTAGAAAAATTTTTATTGCCAGTATTTTAGATATTTACACACGTTTATTTTTAAAGGTTAAGATTATTCAGAGGGTAGATTTTCAAAAGAGAGTAACCTATATCTTTAAAAGTGAACTCGCTTTCATCTAGCTATATTAATTAATAAGTAATATTTTCTACATATGTAGATAGACATATATATTAAGTAGTGATATACACCTTATAACCTAAATCTTACCTGGCCGTAGCCAATGAAAAACATTTGATCCGCTGTTAGGTGCAATCCTGGTAATGACTTATCGTTTCCATGAAGATACAAGCTCGAGCGGAAAGCCTAATAATAACATAGCGGTATACAAACTAATATTTGATAGTTTGCATTATTACAACCCTTTCAATGAAATTACATCCTACACGTGGAGATAAAAAAGTAGCAGTAACTAAGCAACTACCTGACATTTTAGCAATGGCTATAGGTTTTGAAGTTGGGTTTATATTAGCTCACTCAATTTTTAGCCCAACGAAAATTTCCGTTAAACCTTTGAGGTAAAACAGACGATACCAAATGTATTTCGTGGTAAAACAGCAGTTTATTTTAGGAAAGATGGTGTATCAAAATCTAATGTTGAATGTTTACAAAGAGCTATTCGGCTGTAACTAAAAGAAATTTGAGCCCAAACCACATTTCTTTCTAAATGAAGTTTAACGTATCACCAAACTTTCTGTTTAACTTATTATATTCACTTTAAAGTGTTAGAAGTTTTAGAATATTAGAGAAGAAATTTAGCAAAAGCCATATAATAGCCATTGCTGCATTATCAGTTAGTTACTTGACTAGAAAATATAAAACATTACTTTACTACTAGTTGTATACGCGCCAAGATTTGGCTAATTCGTGCACAAAGCAATTTAGGATGTGGCAACCTTAAAATAGAGTCTAGAATTAAATAAAGACAATTATATAACAATTATATATCAACAAATTTTTCCTTGACACAAAGAAGAAAAGAAACGAAAGTGAATTTATTTGCTGTTTTTTGATTTATGTATTTCAAGGTAAAATATATTGAATTCGGTTTCTTCAATTATTTCAAATCAGCTAAATAGACCTTGGCTTTCGGTGGTGCTTTATACTTTATTTATACCGTATAAATTCTAATTTAGTGAGCTGGGAAAACAGTTATTTTTTTCAATGCACATTAAAAAATTAAAACCATAAAATACTTCGGAAAAATGCGTGCTAAATAGAATAAAAATGTTTGAGTTAAAATGTTTGTGGATATTTTGCAACGCCATTCATTTAATATAGGAAAAAAAATGTTCGAAAAGTCGTAAAATCTTTTAGATGGTGATAAATTACATATCTTTTATTATCATTATTTTTTTTTTTTACAATCAAATATCTGCAGGTGGCAATACCTTTACACTCATTTTATAAATATATGATTTCTTAAATTATTTCATTACAGCCGTTTCGTGTGAAAGTGAAGTATTTACATTTTTTAGCTTTAACAGAATGCGCCTGCAGATTATCAAAATAGTGACAAATCCCGCGGTTAGTTATTGTAATAGTGCATCACAATTCCTTGAGCCTTTTTTGAAAATCTACAAAAATAATCTTAAAAAATAGGGCTTTCCAATGAGATGTTGTCATTTTTTTTTAGTGAAGGCATGATGATTCCCCAAATTAACGAAAAATTAAGATATTCAAACATCCGGATTGATTTTGAATGTGACGCACGACGTTTGGAAGAAATTGTAAAATCAAAATCTAGGCAAATATTAGAATATGTATAACCCATTCCGAAAAATTTCTGTTGGAAGCAACTTCACTTTCGCTGTCTCCAGGTTTGAAATGGCTGTGTGATATTATGATTCTTTTTTTTTTTCTTTTTTATTTCGTCACCTTATAACCATGATATAGTTATATAATCTATGTTTTTATATTTCCAATGTGCTTTCAATGTTTTGATCAACTGCAAACGGATCATCATAAACAATAAATATATCACTGTGCACTTTACTAGGGTCAGTAGATGTGATTCCGCACACAAAGAATCCCTCGCGATCATGTCTTTCTACGTGTGCAGGTAATTGTACGCAGTGAAAACTCAGTCAACAATTAATTGTCGGATTGGGTCCGGTAACTTGAATTTGCTAAATCTGTAGTGTCGATTTCATACATAATTCTATCCTAATTCGCCAAGGACAGTTTTGATGTGTCGATTTACAATCAAATCCAACACTTGAACTTTCGATGTACAACCACATGGGAATTCCAATGAGCCGACATAATTCTCGGACAAGATCTCGAGCAGTATCGTATTTGTGTGCAGAGAAAGAATCCAGCGTCTATAAAGATCTTGTGAAATTAAGTTCTTCCTGTTTCGCTCATTGAAGGTAAAAGGTATACATCTTTGATTCCAACTGATGTGGCAAATGCTGTGACGAAGAGGTTCGTTATCTTACAGTCAGTTGATTTCGTTGGAGAAACTTCTGAAATCAAACCTGACTTGTTTTGAATCCTGCATTGTGTGGTATGATAAGTGTACCAGGCTTTTTTTCAAAATTTTACTAGAAAATGGAAAATTTTTGTCACACATTACATAAGTCCACAATACAACAGCTCTTCTTTGATCGATTTTGGACACAAAAGTGGCGTCCCAGCGCGCCTTTCTTGTTTCCTTTTGAAAAAGCACCGCCTACATATCTTTTCACAGGAAGTTTTCCTCTTCTACTCTTTTCGGACTCAGATTGTTTCAGGATACTCCGAATGGTTGATTCATTGACGTAGAACGACCTTGCTGTTCCACGAATGTTTTGGCATTCCATGTGCTTTTTCCTTATGTCTTTTTTCTTCGTCACACTATAATGTTTTCAAAGTATTTTTTAGATTAATAAATTCGGCATCATAAAAAGTACAAGTTATTTTTTTGTGCCGGAGGTTTTCCCCGGCCAAATCGTTGTAATCCAACATCAAGTTCAACTGGCTCGACTGACTTTCTGGACCTTTTAACCTTCTTTTCAACTTCGGTCTACGATAAACCAAAAGAATTGAAAAATCTTTTCCTGAATTAATAGAAAAATACCATCATTACAGCAGCTCTTCTGGCTTTTCTGTAAATTCTTTTAACCAGTAATATCTGGAAGTGAAATAATCAATGTCATAATGTTCAATATTTTGGAAGAAATACCGATTGTCCACGAATTTTCTACCGACATATTTGTCCGTGGAGTGCATTTCTACCATGTCCTGCCGAATGTGTTGGTGCGTCTCAATTTCAATTTCAAGGATGATCGATATATAATTGCAGTAAAAACAATTGAAAAAAGACAAAAGATAGCAGAAGTTCCTCGCTTCATGTCACAAATTCTCTTCTATTTTAAAAGACACGGAGGCGAAGTGACTGGAACAGTGATTGGCAATAGACAATATTCCTGGGACCTACCTCAAGGTGCTCTCCAGATTCCTGTGTCTTATACGTTTACGTGTGGAGAAAACAATCTCATGGAGATTTTTAGGTCTAATGTTTTAAAATTGGTAGAAGAAAATATGCTAATTTGAAATTTGATGTGTCGTCTGATGCAGTTTCTCCACTTTTTTCATTAACATTAATTCAAGAGATTTATTTATTCTTGTCAGTAGGTACGAAAAAATGTCTGCCAAAAAAAGATGCTCTTTGGAAAATCCATGCACGCTAAATTAGAATACATTTTATTATTTTAAAAATTCAGTGTGCACCAAATAATTAGAACCATCGAATTATTTTCGAAAGTGTGCGCTAAATTAGGGTGCGCACTAAATTAGAATTTAAATAGTACTATTCGACCAGAACATTATTATTCTGCTTGCTTCATGAAATCAAAAAGAATAAAAAAAAAAAAATGAACAAGAATAATAATAGTTCTTATTATTCATTGTTAAAAAACGACCAATCAAAAACGTATAATGTCAAATGTTTGTATTATTATCGTTAAAATCAACCGATGAAAATCTTTAACCTGGTTATAATTATCCAATCGTTGGCGTGCATTATCGCTATTTCAAAATGTAATTAAATTGACGAGTAATCATGATTGGTTAGTTTGTTTAAATCTAGGTATGAAGGTACGTAATTCAAGGGTATTATTATAGAGATTTGTACGAAAAGGCAGCCTATAAATCTAATGTTGGAATTGCTCTCTACAAAAGTGTTTTGCAGAATTTATCTTCGTATAGTTGTAAAAATTCAGAAGAAGTAATAAACGAATTTTGAGAGTTGTTTACAAAAGTGATGAACAGCAAATGGAAAAGGGAAATTTTGCAGGATCCCTATTGGCGTAAAAACACCAGGGATCCAAAAAAATACTACTTACATTAAAAGCTTGTTTGATACCCCCTACATCAGCAATGAATTCGGTGATGTCATTTCCAAATAACGTAAATTTAGACTAGATATAATCAGTTATAAAATTATAAAAAAACTAAGACAGTGCAGGATCTCAGGCAAAACGTAATAAGACTGATTTTAAGAATTTGAAAACCTGTCTTACCTATTTAAATAAATCAAATGAGGTAGGGGTTAATTTAAGATATCGCGGTAAATCTTTTACTATAAACTCCAGAGGATGTATCATATCTAATACAAGATAGAGCAATATAGCTTGTGTTAGTATAAAGCTTCATCAAAATTTAACAAAATCGGATTAAATAAATTAATGTTCCAATGTTTGAAAATTAAGCCAACAAGCTCCTTCTACAACATAAACGTTTATATTTTATATATTTATCCTTATCGAAAAATATGAAGCTTATACTTATAAACACAAAAATAACTAACACTTTTACTAAATTTTAACGTATGTAAAATAACTTCTTTGATTACCATGTCACTGCAGTTTGCTATTTAGCATGCTATTTCTTTTAGTATACTCATTTGAAATCAAATCCATTTTTTGACGTTTTTGATGGTAAAATTTTAAAATCACAAAGAACGGAAGTTAATGAATCTGACCACCAGCAATCTTTTAACACGTGACACGAAAGAGTGAAGATTTAACACGTGATATGAAAGAATGTAGTTTTAACACGCGACGTGAAAGAATGTAGTTTTAAAACGAAATGCATTCCATAAATAAACCAATATAATTTTGTTGCTTATTTTAACCACTTTATAATTTTTGAACCGAGCACTTTATTAAAAAAAATATTTATTTATTGTCCAGAGAATTTCCCTAAATTCTTTGAATAAAGAAACTTTTAGTGCTTGACCACTAGAAATCAATGAGAAAATTTTGTGCTAGAGCATTCGTCAGGTTACTTTTTTAAGTGTTATCATCCATCCTAGATGTTAAAAGTTTATTTAGTCAACAATAACTTTTGATTGATTAGAATAATAAACAAACCTGCGAATCTTGTCTAAATGACTCCTCAACACACTTTGATTGGTTTAAAAACAATGACTTTGTGCTATTCGACCACCAATTGTTTAAGTCGCCATTTTTATCAAAGTGAAATCCTGAAAAATAAACTGATATAATTCTGCAGTCAAGGTTAACCTCAGTCTAATCAAATAATTAAACTAATTTACCGTATTTAGAAAACTTTTAGAAGACAATTTATTCGTAAGTTGAGCCATCCTTTACGTAAGTTGTTATATTTTTTTTCATTTTTTCATTTTTTCATTTTTTAAGTGACTGTCATTGATATATTTTTAATCTACTTTTTGTGAGAACTATTTGATTGGAAAATTAAGCAAAAAAAGATCATGATTTTTACTGTCATGAGCTGAAATGAGAGGAAAAAATTCTTAATGTCACGTAGATAGTGAATAGCTTTGTAAGTTTATCTAGTGGAAAAAGATAAAAAATACAGTTTAATTCATATTCTTTTATATAATTGTTTTATGAAACCCAAAAAAAAAAAAAAATTATGAAAAGCGCTGGAAACAATTTGGAAGGAAATGATGGACTTATAAAAAATTTTCTTGAGCTCTTTGAAATCCTAGAATACCATCCATGAAATTTCTTTCAAACAGGTAGCTTTCTTAAAATATTTTTCTTAATAATTAGACAAATTTATAACCTTATACTAAACGGTTTCATGGTTTAGAAGTTTCAAACCGTTTAAGTATTAAAGCTTTGGAATCAGTATCGCAATAAAGTATATGGCTCAATATCGTTAAGGAATAAAGCACATTTAATATTTTCTAATACTTTCAGTATAGCCTGCAATATGCATAAGCTACCATTCCAATAATGCACACTCTTTGACGTGTTTGGTAAAATAAATGGCCTATAAGCAGTCGCAAAATTTTAAATTTTATTTTATAACAAGCATGAAAACTTACCTTGAGAATCGAAGCCATGGATTAACTCATGACCAATAACAGATCCAATGGCGCCAAAGTTTATAGACCTGTAAAGTAATTTTATTTAGTTATATGAATATAATTAGGTTTGGTGTTAAAAGTACGCCAGTTACATTAAAAGCAGCACGCGTGTTGAAGGAGACCAAGTTCTTTTGGAGATTTTTTAGACCAATGACAGTAATTAACTTTTTTTTCTCTCGTCTTTTTGAATTTATCACTCTTGTGAAATATATTAGAGACAGTTGGCATAATTTAGCTATTGAGAATCTTAACATGAGTAAGGAAATGCACAAAATTTGTAAAAAAAAATCTTAAGGAAAGAATATATACTGTAAAACGCCTTAAGACGGAATCATAACTTTGATCAAAATACATCGACAGATAAATTTCATAAAGCAGTAGTAAGGATTACGCAAAATTACCGATAAAAATTTAGTAACAGGAATTTAACCCTTCCCTCTCTCTAAGACCCACCAATTTATAAAAATTTTACTTAAAAAGGTTCGAATGGTTCAAAAATTAGTTTTTGATTAAAAAAATATATTCATATTTCAGCAAGTATAAATACTTTTTTGGCTTAACATTTACAAACATTTTCTTGAAATAAGAAGTAAAATATCCGACCTTCCCATAATTTCTCAGCTGAGGAAACTCACATAGGCGAATGTACTCAAAGGAAATTCAGCGAGAAGTTGCTCAAAGTAGTCTAGATTTACTGATGATGATGACGACGACGGTGACGATGATGATGATAAAACATTTAGACTTCATCATACTTGAGATAACAAAAATTACTAACACACTCAATTTTCAGATCCTTTGAAATTCAGCGAGAAGTTGCTCAAAGGCAATCGAGGGATAATATTCCGTCCCCAGTAGTCTAGATTTACTGATGATGATGATGATGATGACGATGATGATGATAGAAAATTTAGACTAGCAGAACTTCAGCATACTTGAGATAACAAAAATTACTAACACCCTTAAATTTCAGATCCTTTGATATTTCTCTTATCTATAATTAGACAGGATTTTTTTAGAGCAATAATCTCGGAGTGCAACCGGAAATGTTATTTCAGAAATTGAATATATGGGTCAAACCATTCATTTTTTTGCCGGTGACTTCACTGAATTTTTCCCCGAGTCAAGTTCCATGTCACATTTTTCGGTCGGAAAAATTTTATGTTGGCAAGAATAAAAAAAGAAGTAAACCATTAGAAAGAGCGTAAAAAACTGAAAAGTAAGCGTATAGTAAAGTAAGCACCTTATCTGAAAATTTTTTAGTTTTTAAACTATTGGTAAATAAAATCTGGACATTTGCAACAAAATTCGGGGATTAAAAAAGGTTAAAAATGTATTTATTACAAAAAGACTTATAAACTCCTAAGTAAAATAAACATTAAATACTGGACAATACTAAATAGTTAGACATCTGTTGCGATTGTATATTTATAAAATTTCGGGGGTAATGTAAGTTTTTAAAAATTTTTTATCCCCAAAAATTTTGAAAAATTGTTGAAAAAGTGAACTTTCGCTAGAAAACATAAAAAACTTAAAATAAACTATTTCCGCAAATAAACTTGTTGGTGAAGTTTGACCGACATCACGTCAATTTTAAAACACGGCATTTTTGGTCCTACACAAAAAAGCCAACACCAATTGATTTGTTGGTAATATCATTATATTATTAATTTATTTTGAAAAACTTGAGTGTCCGTGTTTGTGCTTATGGTTGATTGCGTAGTTGAAATACGCAGTCCAGTTATAATCAATTGCACGCACACACACACACACACA
>JAUZNK010088515.1:0-12661 GCA_035046665.1 Euphysa ruthae | reverse complement strand
GATTTACATACCGCATCTTCTAAATTATCAACAGTAATGTTTGCTGACGACACAAATTTCTTTTTATCTGAAAAAAACTTAGATTTAGAGTTATTCGCAAAAATGAATAATGAGCTAAATATTATTTCAACCTGGTTTAAGGCGAACAAACTATCTGTAAACGTCAAAAAAACAAATTTTACTCTTTTTTATCATAACGAAAATAAAAATGTCATCACAACTGATTTACCGATTTTAAGCTTAAATAACGTAATTATTAAAAGAGATTACGTAACAAAGTTTCTTGGTATATTGATTGACGAAAATCTAAACTGGAAAGTTAAAATTTCAAAGGTATCCTCCAAAATCTCGAAGAGCATTGGGATCTTATATAAGGCAAGACCGATGTTGAATAAATCACTACTAAAACAGCTTTATTCGGCATTTGTACACAGCTATTTAGATCATGGTAGCATAACCTGGGCCAGCACTCATAAATCAAAACTAGAAACTGTGTATCGTCATCAGAAACACGCTGTTCGTTTGATCAATCATCAAAACCGCTCCACTCACTCAAAACCTCTGTTTAATGAAATGAACATCCTAAATGTATGCGAACATAACATCTTTTAAACTCTAACTTTTATGTTCAAATGTAAACACAACTTATCGCCAAAAATTTTTTTTAATTTGTGGTTTTCATCTGTGGAATAAAATTGTTCTTAGTAGCCCTAATCTCTCTGAAATAAAAAAACTTTCTCTTTTTAAGAAGAAATTAAAGACATACATTTTTTCTTCTTGTGATTTTAAATCGTTCTTTTAAAGTTTTTATGTATTGGTAAAGACAAAGCAATGTTTATCCAATAGTCTCAAAAGCAAAGTCAGGCAAATTATCGGTTCTCGATAATAAGACCCTAATGGTCTTCTACGAGGTTTCCATGCTTTGACTCTAATTATACACTTAGGTAAATAAGAACAATTTTAAAATATTATTTTTAGATATATGTTAACATCAAGACTTCAGTTTCATCTACATATACTTCGACACCACCTCTTACTGTTCCTACCATTAACATAAACTAAAAAAAAATTTTCGAAGATATTTTGCTTTTAATGTCACCAATTAGTTATTAAATAATGGTATTAATTAAAATGAAAATAATTTGCAAATGTAACATAAATTTAGTAAGCATGAAAACTGCCCATGCAAAAACTACTAACGTTTTCCAGATGTTTGATTTTTCTATTGCCTTCTAGTAGAATGATTTCAAACAAGATAAGCAACTTGTATAACAAAGGGCCTTAACTTTCACTTGCAATTTAATTTCCTCTCCTGTTTCCATTTTAATAGAAATTTTTTTGAAGGCATGTAGAAGATAGTAACTTATTGAGTGAGAATTGATCAAATTGAACTGTGATTTTAAAGATTTATCACTCAATGAAATCTATAATTTCAAATAATGAAATCTACCTCGACTAAATATTTCTTTCTCTTTTATACATAACTCTAACAATTTTTAAAAAATATGCTAAAATTTAAATAAAATAAACCTCATTAAATCATCCAAATTGATTGTAACGTTCATCATTCTTTGATATCAAGTCATTTCCAATTTTACACAAGTCGAATTCGTCCTTAAATTGTCCCAAAATTGGAAGAGAATTAAACCTTTGGTTTGTCATGGCAGATCTTAACCATGTTTTCAAAATTCGTGCATTGGAAAAAGACCTTTCAGCTGATGTAGCATGGCCAATTAAAGTTAGTTCACAAGTTTTTGTAAAAGTCTGTATCATCAATTTCTTACTGCTCGGGAGTGCTTTGATAGCTTTGTGGTTAATATCTCTAAAGCAAGCTGGTTTTGAACCAGGAAAATTTTATTTTCTAACTTCTCTTTCTACTTCTAAATATTCAATCTCAATATCACCGTGATAGTTTTCATATAAGTAAATATGTTCCTCTTATGTGAAATTCACATCACAAGAAAATATTCCATCTTCATGTAAGCTTGTAAATCATTAAAAAGTGGAACAACAAAGGCCTTAAGGATCTGCAATCACACTACAATACATGGAATATTTATTAAAAGTGTTTTTAAGCCATATAATTTCCGTGAACATAAAATTTCAAATTTGGGTTGAATTTGCTATAATTTATACCCGCAAGATGTTTTAAATTGACTAATTCGTGACGGTTGATACTCGTGTAAAGTATCAAGTAATTTTTTATTCATGAAAATGATCAAACGATTTTTTAATTTTTTTTTGTATAAAAAACACGCTGCAAGAGTTCGGCCTCGGTATTTCTTAAATTGTTACATATTTCAGCCTCAAATGTTTCTTAATTTTTTGATGACTTAGTAACAGGTTTGGAAGGACAGAGCGGCTCCCTGATTATAAAGTGCAATCCCATCAATGAAACTAACCTTCTATATGAAACTTCCAATGAAGCAGTCGAGACAAACAACAGTGAAGGAGGAGATATATTGGATATCAAAAATGATAAAAAAGGAAATTACATGGTTGTGGAGGAGGAAAATGTTGAGAATGGAAATATTTTCGATATTTTTAATCTTCAGTTTTTTTGATATTTTTAATCTTTAAGAAAAAAAAATGTTTATTTTTTGGCTTGAGCCTGGACTTATTTCCTAAAATTTTTTATAATTTTTTGCCAATTTGAGCCTCACGTTTCTTATATTAAAAAAAAAAAAACTTTTAGTGACTTAATCGAGATCTAATTTTAATTCCTGGGAGTTTTTAAATTACAACTTTAGTTTTTAATTTTTTACACAAGGACAAAAAATAATAGTATTCACATAATTTTCCTAAGCAAAATTTCTTTTAATTTTCCAAACATGAATTTTTGGCATCGTGAAAGTTTCCGGTCACGTAAGTTTGCACGAATAAAAATAAGTCATTCTTAGTAAATCCGAAGATCCCTGCTTTATTATTTATTATTTGGCACTATTCTAGTCAAAATGTTCTGTGGTATATAGAGTGTTTACTTTCTAACCCCATTCACAGTACTAGTTATAATAAAAATTTTAAGGTTCAAAATAAGAAATGATAAAACACTCTTGTTACCGATTGAAAATTCGCAAAGGAAAGTGCTTCAAGTTAAGATTTATCCACAATGCTTACGGGAATACTACGTACATGCTAGCTTTTACACCTGAATGATCTAAAAGCAAAACTTGATGTATTTTGAATTTTTGAAACTTTTTGCGATTTATTCTCTAAGTTAAAAAACTTTTCCAAGTTCCCAAAGAAACAACTTCATATCTTGATGAGAATCGCGGATATTTAAGAAGCTTAAATAAAAGAAGCGTTTATTAAAAATATTACAACTTAAATCAAATTTTGATAAAAAAAGAGATATGAAAACGATGAATTATTTATGACCAAACCATATTGTATTTGTTCAAAAATATAACTTTGCTTATTTAATAAAAGATTTCAAAGAAAATTAACACAATTTTTGAGGGGAATTTATTAAAGATGAAACTTTGGTCAACTGGGATATTTAAATGAAATAATTTGCTTTTCAAAAACTTAAGAAATTAATTAAAATCTCAGTTTCATGTCACTTTATAAAAATAAATAAGTTGTTTATACATTTTAGGGCAAACTGGGTTAAATTATTTCTTCTTTTTACTTTTTCCACCCTTTTTACCTTTCTTCTTCTTAGGTTTAAATGGCCCAAGTTGCCGGCGAACCATCAAACCTCTCCACCACGACTGCAATTTAATACATGCTTTATACTCTTCTATTTCTCTTTCCTTTTCTTTTTTTACTCTTTCTTTTTCAAGTCTATCCTCTTCAACAACTTGACTGTAAACATGAAATTTTCGCGTTAGTTCTTGCAAGCGTTGCAAATCATTCGCTTTTTTTGTTTTTAACGCATCTAACTCTGCTTGTTTTAACTCAACATCGGCATCGTATTTTTCCATCCAATACTCAAGTTTCTCTTCAAGCATTTTGTGATGAGAATGTAAAAATGATTCAACGTCAGCGTTGCAACGTGATTCGTCTATCAAAAACCAATTATGCAAAATATTTACTAAGTGCATTTATGACTATTTATATCTAATGTCTGGTAGCTATTAAATAACTAAATATAAAAATAAATAAATAAAAATATAATAAAAGTTTAAATAAAACCAGTGAAAGTTGTTTATCTGTTGTTTTTGACGATATTTAAAAGTAAAAAATTGAATTAATAAACTTGCCTTTTCGATACTAACAATATATTACTTATGTGTTACTAGAATCTTTAACATCTTAAGAAAAAATTGTTATTTATTGTAATTTTGGCTTTATTTACGATTGAGGTAAGTTACGGTTAAACTCAATAATACTCGTTAAAGCAACCAGATATCAAAAATAGCATTAATAAAGTAGTATTATATCATTTATAAATTAGCAATGTAGCATAAAATAGCAATGTAGCATAAAATAGCAATGTAGCGTTTGTAAATTTTACTTGGATTAGTATATTACCGGCATGTTAATCCAATTAAAATAGGTTTTTTTTTCGGGAGTTACAAATCTTATTTGTTTTTGACGATTTTTGAGTACCGAAAAAAAAAAACCTGATTTAAAAACCTCCCCAAAATTTGTCAAAAGTATATGCTTACCTTCCAACTGTTTATTTAGTGCTATTATTTCATTTTTTAGTTCTTGTTCAGTATTCTGACATTTTTTTTGTGAAGAATTCACTCGAACTTCGGCGTCCTTCTTTAGATAGCGACTTTCCATGTTAGTTTTAGCTTTACTCTCCTGCAACTGATCTTTAAGATAAGCGATCAATTCGTTTCTTTTTTGAATATCAATTTCTTGTTCTTTCCGACTTTCAATTATGGCTCGTTGGAGTTGTTTAACTTGCTTTCTACTTTTTTCTTCTTTAGATACAATAGCTTGTAATTCGTTTTTTTTTTCATTTTCTTTGTTGACTGCATCAACAAGCGAGTAGAAGGTTTGATTGCTCCTTAATTCAGATAGCGTTGATTCCAAAACGTCTTGTATGAATTTTCGATCTTTTTGAACTTTCTGTCCGTTATCTAGTAAATATTTATTTCTTCGCATACTTTTATTGATTGCCTGCGTGTTTGTATGTATTGATTTTGTAACGCTAGCAATTTCTTGCTCGTTACCATTTCTTCCGTTAGTCATTAGTTCTTCGTAATTCTTTTCTAAAATCTTTTGTTTGTCTATGAGTCGCATAGCATCGTTTTCTTCGTTCTGTTTAGCCCCTATATTACCTGGCATTATCTGACCAAGAATAACCAGTTGGTCTACGCAATCTTCTAAAACAGACGAAACGTGTATTGCATCAAGAGCGGAGAGTTTGTAGTCCATGGTAAGCATCTGAAAAATGAAAAATATATCTGTATTACCGATAAAACATTAAATCGACAAAACTATTTAAAATTCAAAAGTCACATGGCAAAATACCCAATCAAAATTTTGGAAGCTACTCATTAAGATATGACTGAGCCAATCAGCTATGATTTCCAGAAAAATACGCTTAGAAAAGAGATGTATTCGAAAGGTTTGCAATTCACAATATACTTGTTTATTAAAACTCAGTACTTCATAGTAACTTAACTATAGAAACCTGATATATTCTTTGTTTATCCTGAATAACTAGCTACTAACACCCCGATAAAGTCTTTCCGATACCTAGCAAATAAAATAGAGTGAAATTCAGAACCGGGCTTGGGTATTTTACTTTCCAAATTTTATTTTACCCTGGGAAGTAAAATTCCTCTAACAATAACCATAATTAAGTGGAATGGGTGAGTAAAAATGATAAACTGACTTTGTGTTTATACGGACCAGAGTTTATGGACGTCTCATTGGAACATGCTCTCTGTAAACAATAGTTTTTGGCATAATGGATCACAAAAAAAGGTGTGGAATGCCGTTCTTAGACGTAAATAATTTTTTTTTTTTTGCTTTGGCTTTCCTCGACTTAAATCTTCGGCTACAATTTTTTTTTCCTAATCACTGAAACCTGAAATTGGAAAGCCCTGATATGAAGTGAGCTTTCGCATTTATGATACTAAATGTTAGCAAAGCAAAAATAGGGTTCGTGTGGCGACAAATACGGATGTATTTTATAATGACTTCATTCATAACCCAATTTTATCTGACAATATCTTTTTTATTAGAAACGCTCGGGCTATTAACCGCTTTTATACCTACGCTTCATTTAGAATAAACGCTATGAGTAAAAGGTTTTTAATTCTATGTTACTAATTTAATCTTTTTTAAAGTGCTGACAAAAATTCCTTTTTTGGATAGAGAAAATTTTTAGTCAGTTCAAATTTAAATTACTCTTACCATATAAAATGTTTTAAGTACTTTAGTTTGGAGTTTCCATTATGTTTTGAAAAAAAAAACTTGTTTTATATAAAAAAGTGTATAAAGTTTTAAATCTGTTACAAAAAAAAAGCTGTTCATTATTTTTATGTAAATATAAACATTGTATCTAATAGCAACAGTTAAACAATGAACACTCTCTCCCATATGTATTAATATAAAGCTATTGAAAATAGCAACCTCTTACACGGAAGCGATATTAGTGACGAGAACTTCTTTAAAGAAAATTTGCTGCATTGGGCATTGGTCAGAAAATACCATAAAAGTAAGTATTAGAATCTTTGGAATGGTTATAAAAATGATGGCTTTATTATTTTAACTAGTTTCGTTATTTACCTTAAAAAAAAATAATGTGATTTTTTTTCATGTATTAAGTTTAGCTTTTTGTTTATTTGTTTATTTTTTGTCTCTAACGATAACATTTATATGAAAAATATAAATGCTGGTATGTTGTAAATCTCTGGAGAGAGTCTAACGGTCCAAAAAGGAAAATCTGGCGGCGGGCTTTTCTCAGAAATATTACAATCATTTTTTTTTTTTCTTTTTTTTTAATTTTGGCTGATGATTTCTTTTTTTCAAGTAACCATTGCTCAAGCACTTGAAAATTAATCATCGCGCAAGAAGTAAAAAATGATGTTCGCAAACCTTCTTGATGAGCCTCTCTTTAAATGTCGGACGATTTTTTTATTTACTTTTAAGCATACTGCTAACTTGTATTTTAGATTATTAGGCTCCAAATGGAAACTTCTAACTGTTCGTCATGTTGTAATCAAGTTGATCGAAGGTTCATCAAGCAAATAATTTTGGTTGCTTTTTTTTTCACCTTGTGCACAACTTGAACATGTACAATGCTTTGTTAACAAAAGAAGTCCTTGCAGTGCTGCCGCTAGTGCAAATACAAACACAAATGTTATTTGGAATGCACATTATGTATTTATGGAGATATTTTTATCATGGCGACAATTACTATTAAACGCAAGTTGAATACAAAATCCATTAAAGGAAGTAGATGAACGTAAGACGAAATCACAAGTTGCTATACAGTATGGTATAAACCTAGATTAAGAAATTTTGTAATGGATTTTGATTGTTTGAGGTAGGAGCGCACCTGTTCCCACTAAAATTCTTAAAGTCGAAGCCATTGATTTTGCTGAGAAAATGCTTCTGATGGTTGAATAGATCGCTGGAAGAAACGATATAACGTGTCGTTTAAAGCTGTCTCTGGTAAAGGTAATTCATGTACTGCTAAAATGGTGACACTCTGGGAACAAACCACTTTATCAACTAATTTGTCTAGATACGAGCTCAACCAGATCTATAATACCGACGAATTTGGCTTATTTTATCGCCTTCAACTAAACAAGTCCCTAAATATGAAGAATGAAAAATATGTTGGAGGTAAACTTAGCAAGGTTTGCCTGACAGAAATGGCAGCAACGAATGAAACTGTGGAAAAATTACCTATGTTTCTAATTGGTAAATCAAAAAAACTGCGATATTTCAAGCATGTAAAGCGCTTACCCTGTCGGTATCGTAACCAGAAGAAAAGTTGGATGGACATACTATTCGATGAATGGATTCGTGAAATTGATTTACACTTTACCAAAGAAAGAAAGAAAATTGTTCTAATACTTCGTAACTGTCCAGCTCATCCAATCCTTGATATCCTCGTATCTATTGAACTGATATTTTACCTCGAAGTTTCAGCCCATGGATAAAGATGTAATTCAAGCCCTGAGAGCCCACTATCAGACTTTATCTGTTAAAAAATTCATTGACCAAATAGAGAAAAAGCAACACCTATGGAATTCTCTAAACTAGACACTATGCAAATGCTTGGCATTGCTTGGGAAAAGTTGAAGCTGCTGTTAACTTTTTTCTGGAATTTCAAAGGAAAAACAATCTTAAGCC
This sequence comes from Euphysa ruthae, assembly GCA_035046665.1. NCBI lineage: Eukaryota > Metazoa > Cnidaria > Hydrozoa > Anthoathecata > Corymorphidae > Euphysa > Euphysa ruthae. The sequence continues at coordinate 4,390 of JAUZNK010088515.1, read as the reverse complement.
TTGTTAGATGAGGATGATCCCTTTAAATATCTCCAAGATCACTTGGATAAGCTTGCAGTCTACCTCGCCTAATTCTTTTTAGAAGAGACTAACGCTAATGATATCGTTTCTGCGGATGATTCTGTTATCAATACTGAGCCAGTAATTACTGATGACGAAATTTTATTTGACATCTTGGAGGACGCGAAGATTTTGGTCTGGAAGAAGACACAAAAGGAAATTTTTCAAACGAGCCAATTTATCCTCAATTTGGTGATGTCCGTCCGACAAGGTTTTGATGTACTATGTGATTACATGTTGCTTATTGACAAAGGAGAAAGTCTCCATAAAAACATAGACAAAATAAGTGCAGCTATTGATAAAAACTTTTATGACGACTTAGCCAAACTGATATAAGAAGCTTTTCAATGAAAATTGTAAAAAATTTAAGACACAAAAAAAAAAAAAAAAAAAAAAAGACGGGGAAAAATTGCTTTAATTCAAAATTTTTTCTAATTTTTGTTTAACTTCGACTTAACGAGAGCTTCGCTTAACTCGGACATTCGTTAAGTCGAACTAATTTCCTTGGTCCCTTGGAGGTTCCCGTTATGGGGAGTGAATTGCACTTCAAAAATATTCATCAAAAATTAATACAGTCTAAAAACCAAACAATTCTAATATTGTTTAACTATTCATTCTCAATTTTACCACAAATAATCTTGAAATATCATCTATTGTACTTTTGAATTTTGGAGTTTGTTCCAACCTAAAAAATCTAATATATAAGTACGTTATATCTTCGATTGAATCATGCGCCCTCAACATAGAAAAACAAAATAAGAATACAGATGCAGAAAATTTGAGACAGGAATACTAGTAAATTACTCAACAAATTCGTAAAGCAAAAACTTTTTGACAACCTCAATAAACAACAACAAAAATCATTGAAAGAACATGATGGTATCAAGATATATTTATAGAAATATATAGACTTATAGAAACAAAATGTCCATTACAGTAATAGGTTTTCCACAAAATTCTAAAAACTATGAACACTTAGAAAACATAGCTATATATGGGGATAAACCAAAACATACACCACCCTATTATCATCATATGCAAGAACAACTAAGGGTTATATGTCGAAAATACTCTGATTTTTAATTTTTTTCATTCGAAGGGCAGTTCTGCGAAACAAATACAATTTGATCGAGAGTTTTGGATTGAACGTGAACAAAAATTGACAAACTACTGGACAAAAAATCTTGTACCAGAACTATTTCTATAAAAAAAGATTCAACGTTTACTACCAACGAAAATATGATTAGTGTTTTAAAACCAAGTCAATTCTCAAGGGTTACAACATACACCTCTAATAGCATTTTGATTGAGATTTTGCAAACAAGAGAAATTTTTGTTGTACTGGATTAAATGTTGACCGAATTTTTAGTTTTTAAGTTCATGGTCTACTTAATACACGGCTGTATATGTCACATTTTAGAGGCTAAAATAAAAGATTTGTTTTGAAAGAGAAATTAAAATGACTTCTTTATTTAATTTATATATTTATAACTAAAGTAATTATTGACAATATTTTAGTTAAACAAAATTTATCAAAGAGCAGAAAGTTCATTGTGATACTGTAAAATGAATTCGATGCTTTTTTGCTTTTCATAATGGCTATGGATTTGTGCAAGGCCACCTCTATGTGATGTTTAGTTCATGGTCACTTCGACCCTTAATATGTAATATGCGGTGATCAATAATTATTGATTTTTTTCCAAACTAAGCTTAAAGCTATATAAAAAAACAAATTTTGAGAAAAGTTTTATGGATAAAAAGGCCGATGATCGTTTCATCTGGCTTAGGCTGTTTCAACTCATTATGCCGTCATGATAAATGAAATGCAGACTAGTTCCATTCAAAACCCACGGAACAAATTCATGTACTGAAAAGTATTTAATTGCTGTGAAACATTTGAATAACTCTTTTATAAATTCTTCAGTGGTAAACAATATTTAAAAACATCGAAAACTTATTTTATTAGTTTTTGTCTGAACATCCCTTGGTGTCTACACCTTAAAATGTTGTGAGACGACAATAGCTGTAGCAAATTAGGGATAACAAATAAATGAGGGAAAAAGTTAAAACACAACTTTAGAAAGATAAATCGTGATACACTTTCTGATCATAAAGCTATAAAAGATTCGTGGAGATTAATTCCTGAGGCTTTCACATATTTTGGTTTAATACAAGAAATTTTATATAAATATATCATCGGTGAAAATAAATCTCTGCGAAATGTTTTAACAGTATAAAAGCTAGTAAAAATCTTAAATTTATCACGCCATTAACCACCCAATTGATTTGCTTACTGAGTCGGTTGTTAAATTTATTGACAAGTTAGTCTTCAATCCGTTAAAAATTGAAAATGTTGAAAACGAGCCTTCTTATGAAAAAACGATAGTAAATGTTCCATATATTAAAAACACAGATTGCTACAACTCCAATCGAAAAAAAAGTGTTTTAGAAGGAATTATCGAAAATTTAAAAATTGGAGTTAAGCGATTTTTACAGTAAATATCGAATAAAATGTGCTTGGATTTATTGGAAAGATTTGGTCTTAAGCATCGGACTACGTCGTTTAAAATATTTTGATGTGATTCAAGCTTTCTTCAGCGAGAAGACATATGCTTCGCAATGAATTTGCTGTCGTAAACCACTGCAGCATCTATAACAGCAAAAACAGAATGCTGTGATTAATTCAGAAGACCAGAATTTCGGACTAAGATCCTCTTTAATCCAGATTTCAACTGTAACACATCTAAATTGCTGGTAAAAGAAATTTTTCTTCGAACACTAGCAAAAAGTAACTCTAAATAATGCTGTGAAAATTTGTATGTTAAAATGTGTTTAAGTGGTTGTTGTGGTAAGCTTAATAATTCAAATGACAAGGTGCTAATACTTTGCGCAGCAGCAAAAAAATCCCGGAGCAAATGTTTTTCACTTGTGTTGAAGTAAAGGTTTACCATGAATATTTGTTAATTTACTGAAATAAGTAATTAAATCATGAAACCAGCTAGTCCAATATTCAAGATTACTAGGAAATGTTTTTTTGATTGAAATTTTTGCTATAAGAAGATCTAAAATTAAAGATGCCGAATAATTTGTCAATGATGTGAATAATTTTATGGTATCCTCTGCTCCTTGGAAAAATGGGTTTTGAAAAAACGTTAGGAACTCAATGCCATAAGCAACAGAACTACAAAAAGTCTGGGCAGCTGTCTTTACATTCATTTTATGGCGGCTAAACTCAACATATTTTATGGATAAATTGTTCGCAAATTTGAATCCCTCAATTTCCTGCAAATCCAACAATGCTTTTATGTAACTCCATTTGGTTTCACGACCATCAGCATCAATGAAAATTTTTAAACTACCTAATGCATTTCTTGCTAGCTTTAACATATGGCAAACATCGGGAACAGTATAAATGGAAATAGCTGTGTAGACATATATTTTAGACACTAGATGCTGTCGGACATTACAGTATTTCAATATTTTAAAAATTAGTATTTCTACTAAAAGATATTGGCTGTCCCTTGTGTTAAATCGTAGGCAAATTATAAAGATAAATCTGTTTGGTTGGTTAACGAAGACATCTAAATTAAGTGACTGAAAATTTAACTGTCAGAGATGTTTGAGCCGTTGTTTATTTCAAAATTAAAAAAAAAAAAGTTCTATACAATATAAAAGTATAGAAGGTTATGTTAAACAGATCTTATGCAGAATATATTAAATTCAATATAATCAAAAACAACTAATCATAAAAAAAAATTAATCTTTATAAAAAAAGACCTTTCATATTTGAAAGAATAGCGCAAACCATTAAAATATCATTTGCGTGTATTATTAAACAAATTGTTTTTATACGCCCAATAACAAGCTCAACTAAAATTCTGACTTCAGCAATAGATGTGGCTTCTTTCACTTCAGAAGGTGTCATTTGTGAGGTATCAGGGCGACCAGGAAGAACTTTTAAATACAAATGCCATACCACAAGTCATCGTGTAAGTTAAAACCTTTTTCAGCAATAAGTAAGGAGGAATAAGGAGGTAGTTTATCTAAAAATTCGCAGTCCATTTTACATCTTTTTGCCAAATATTCGAACAGTAAATGCATCAGAAATAAAAAAAAATGTGAGAATTAGCTTACTGTCCTTCCATATGTCCCTCGCCTAAGTGAATCCTTAAAACTTATTTTAACACAGCATAATATTCGAAAAACTTTCTACTCGCAGCAGACGTTACGAAATTTACTTTCGGATCCAAAAAACCCTCTCGAAATCGATCAAAAGAGCAACATCATCTACCGTATTCCATGCCAAAATTGTCCTTCTGTATACATCGGA
>JAUZNK010088504.1:0-12662 GCA_035046665.1 Euphysa ruthae | reverse complement strand
AACTGTCCCCATTTGAAAATATTTTTTTACCGTGGAATATTTCAGGAGTGCGGACCTTGCGATTGACATCGCTAATAAAGGTCTTATTTGCAATCAATCTTTAACGGTTTCTTGATAATTTGCGGCTTTGTTTTGTTTTCTTTTGTCGAATGAATTTTGCTATTTTTAAATTTCAAGTTGTGTTAAATACATCTTCTTAGAAGTAAAAAACCAAATGGTGAACATCTACGCGAAAAAGGTTGATGCTTTTTAACTTTTACACTCATCTCTTAAAGCTTTCCGACCAACGATCAAAAACGAGTTATATTTGGTGTTTTGACTCTAAAACAGAGCATTCGTCTTAAAATTATTTATTTACATTCCATTATCATTTAATATTTCATTTTAATAAATTATTGATATAAACCGATATTCTTGATTACAGTCAAAGACATATTATATACTACTCTCCCTCCTCCCCACTCCACACCCAAACAACAACTTTCTTTAAATAAACAAGGAAATCTCCACACCATGAAATATTCTGGTGAAGGTTCCTATAGTACAATTACTACCACATATATTAAAACTATAGATGCTTCATTTAGAGTAAGATACACATGAAATAAAGATAACGCCATTGGTTTCATTTTTTTTTTGTTGCTTTTTTTCAAAAATTCTGAGATTAGTAATATGTAATGCATTGTCCCCAAATATTGAAGTAAATATTCTCCACTGCGTTTAGACAACAATCTCCTTTTCTTCCCTGCGTTTTACACATAAACTATTATAGTATTCCATTGATTTGCTTGGTTTTCTAGATTGAGTGAGTACTAAGCTATCTCTATTATCATACGCAACACACTAAGGGAAAATCACGTTCCCCCGTTTTTTGCCTTTTTTTGAAATAACTCTCTGATATTAAAATTAAATTCCACTGTATTAAAAATCGTTGTTTAGGTAAATTCACGGTATTGAGTTTGCAAGTTCTATGTGAAAAGGTATGAAACGTTAGCCCACCCTCTGCAAAAACCAAATTGCTTGAAAATATTTTCACCCAAATTTCAATCCACGAAATACATAAACTTTGGTATACACCAAATTGCATACCTCAGCATACCTCAGCACACCACAGCATACCACATCTTCAAGTTTTCAATTAATTTAATAATAAACTACTAAGGAAAACTAGCATATTTTAGTGGAATATTTCCAAGAAATAATAATAAAAAAGAGATAATAACGCATTTAAAGACTTTACGAAACTTATATTCTTGCACAGTCACCTTAAGGGAATAAATTTTGCCGGAGAAATATTTTATCCGCATTAGTTTTGACGATCAAAACATCAAAGCAGTGAAATTCGAAGTTATTTTCGCATTCTGTAAAACTTTCGCATCACTTATTTTGCAAATGTGTAGCAAGTGAGTAAGTTAGTTAGTTCAGCCATAAGTTTTTTTTCGAAGTCTTTTTTTGTCTTATTTCACGACTTAGTCAGATAACCATAGCTATTTTCACAGATCACATATGTATTTTCAAGGCTATAAGCCAAAATCTATCCCCACGAAATTTTTTCTCATAAGGTAAGCAGCGCTGGATAAAAATCTTGTAATTATATATAAATAAATTTTTACAGCATTACTTTATCCATATTACACAGGAAATGTAAGAAACTCTTGCGGATCAGAAGGTTTAGTGCGAAACGAATTTCGTTGTCTGTCATGTTGTAATAACGTTACGTGATCATCCGTCTCAGGCGAAAAAGGATACTATAAAAAGAAACAATACAAAACTAATATTGTGATCATGCTTTACTAAATAAAAAATAAAAAACTTAAGTTAAATGATAAAAATCGATATCTACTTGTTTTATGGGTTTTTCTGTAAATGATATTAAGGCAGCACATTTCTTAACATAACGTAACGCAACGTTTCTAATGTAGCGATATTAAATAAAACGATTTCTCATGAAAGTGATACCAAAAGCAATAACGAGTAAATTTCTTTCTAGCAAGGATGAAAGTGGTGGTTTTTAAAAAATAAGGAAAATCGGAAAGATTATTCTTTTTTGCTACATGAATTAAGTTGTTACACTAAATAAGCTGGGGGAAGGGATAGTTAAACATTCTGGGGCGGAAGCAGCTTCTTTGACGATTATAAAAATAGAATTCCAATATATTTTTTTAGAAATACAAAAATTATAATTTTATTGAACGACTTATTAATACAGTCTTCTCCTGATAGATATTATTGCCATGAGATCGTCGATTTTGGCCTATGCTTCTACGTAGACTAACAACATATTTGGTATCTTATTTATATAACCTTTGGAACCATTATGAGCATTGCATACAGTATGGCCCCCTGGTGACCTAGCTTGTCAAAGTAGCCGTTATAACACAGTATAATTTTTTAGGGTTCATAATTTCTGAAAAAATCCAGGACTTTCCATGACTTTCAGAGGAGAAAATTACAATTTTCTCCAGAACTTGATATAAAATATGCTCTTTTTCCTGGACTTTATGTAATTTTATGCATAAAAAAAATGACAATGGCACTGCCGAAGTCCGTGGATTTCAATTGGCCAAGCTACCCCAGCATAAAAACAATTTAGTCGAACTAAACCGTTGAGAATGAGGATTAGAGCATTGGATTGGACCTCATAGAGTATTTTTTTTACTGAAATACAGAAAAAAACATGAAAAAAGAAAAACATGAATACTTGCAGACACGTTGTTAATAAATATTGTGAAGGATACTTGCAGACACCATTTTTCATAAATATAAACACTACTTACAGAGATGTTGTTAATAAATATAATGAATACTTGCAGACACATGGAGGGACTAGATGGTTTTAGACTCAGCCATGGAAGGGTCTTTGGTCATCGTGGCACCTCCCAGGGACTAGTGCGTTTTGCAATCCGTAGTGGGGGGAGTCAAAAGACCTCTAGGCGCCTTCATCATTTACAAAAAAAATTAGAAAATATTGGTGTAGTCAAGAACGGTTTCATGTACATAAACTATTTACTAGGGGAAAAGGAGTGTTTAAGACTCGGGCAGTAATTTCCAGAGGCCATCGCGGCACATCCCACAGCTCAAATTGTTTCCATTTAGAGGTGCGTCAGGCCAGGTTATGCCAAACGATGAAAACAGATAATGGATAAACATGATTGAAAGTGAATACCTTAAAACTATGCTGCAAAAAAGTTTCGACATATTGAGACACACATCGCGAGCAACTACGCCTTGATAGAACTTCACCAGTTCCTTATAGGGTATGTGGTGTAGGGACTAAGTCTGTGACTCTGCTTTGTAAGCCATGTGGATCTCATCTCGTTGCTCAAAAATTGATAGTGGGAATAGCGCATTAAACACAGCCTTAAAAATGTTAAAGAAATGATGTCAAAGCCTCTCTTGTCTTCTGTGTTAAAGTCGTGCGTGAAGGATGAAACCATTGCTCTCATAGAAACCGTCAAACCAAGCCTCAAGGCTGTTAAAGAATGGCTATCAGAGCCTCTATGTACTTTAAATTTAAGTAATGTGCAAATTGAGTTCAGGAAAAAACCAGAATACAAAATAATACAAAAAGAAGAATACAAAAATTATTAATACAAAAGTAAATGTAATACCGAAATTTGTAGTGAAAGACATATAACTCAAAGAAATGAATGTGCAAATAAGTGCACTAAAACAAGAAATCTTGATTTACAAATGCTATTTGAATCCAGGGAAACTGGTAAGCTAGCTATCTACATTTGGGGATGGCAGGTACATTGATGAAGTTTGAGAGGTGTGCTTTAACCTTTTGAGTATGGGTGCTGGCAGAAAGAAGGTACCAGAAATAATAAAAACTGTGATCGAAAATTTAAGACCAAATAAAATGGACCAAAACAAAAACTTCAATCAGAATCTCTTTTATCATTGCTATGTGCTGAAGCTCCTACTTTAGCTAATTTGCAGGCTGGGGTTCATCATTAAAATTCAAAACTAGGCAACAAGTTTGGTTCAATACATATACCAATTGGGGGTAAATCATATGGTGTAGAGTTGTTTGACCAAGATGTTTTTTCTTGGTGAAGGCTTTATTTGGTCAAGGCATTCCTTACTAACACTGCTAAAAATAAACAAAACGTAACGTAACTTCTGATTAACAGTGTAACCAGTTATCCAAAATTCAAATTGAAAAACACAATGGCTGATAGGCATACTATGAATATGGGTGCTGATAAGTCGTTAGTAGATTAGTGGATAGAGATGGTCGATAGATGATTTTACTTCTTGGCCCAGTGAGTGTCAACAAAAATTAAATTTAATTGCATATTTAATTCTACTTTCAGCAAACTGTAAACAAACTTCAGCCGACTCTGAATAAATTAAAACAAAACCTTTTTTGTGTCATTCAATTCGCTGAAGGAGCGTCAAAACCTCTAAATGTACCAATCGTTCCTAATAATGCTGAAGAACGTTTGCAAAAATTGCTAAAAATTAAAAGATACTAAGAAAAACCTTAAGGATCTCACCCAGAAAGCATTGAATAATAACCAAACTATTTCTATGAAAAAAAAAGTGTAATTAAAAATTGCATAGATAACATATAGCAGAAAAAAAAAAAAAAAATTAGGCCTGAATTTTTAGCACGTAAGCATGTTAAACATTTATTTGATGATGGAGAAAATCCAGATATCACATTGTCTTTTGTCGGATTTATACAAAGGATTGTCAAACATACAGGAAATCCATTTGATACTGTCTTTGAACTAATTTATGAAACTGAATATCAATTTAGCAATAATGGTGATGAATAACCTGAAGACGATACTGATACCTTTCAATATGCTGTTATTGTTGATGAATATCCTAAGATGACACTGATAACTTTCAATATGCTCTTCTTGTTTTGACTACTATGAAAACAACCTGATAATTATGAAAAAAGGTCATTTCATAAATTGATGAGAACTTCTAATAGAGGAGATACCAGCAGCAACTACATTTATAGTCTTCTTTTCTTTTATTCTAGATTTGACATGTCAAAGAGTCACCATAATGACAACTACATGTGGATTACCGACAAAGTTTTTGTACAAGAAACCCAAACGGATGATGAAACTCAACTTATCACGAAAGTAATGGAGGAAACACAGTGGAACACATCTGTAGAGCCTCAACACAAAGTTTCTGTTTCCCCCTATAAGTTTGATTGAAATGAATGGGTGGATGAGGTGAATGCTCAAGTAAATGCAAAAAAGCTCACAAGATGCACCTTTGTCTCCAGCAACCTGCAGTAATAGCAATCAGGAAAGTGAAGAACTGCATCAGAAGTTAAACTGCATAGTGACGTAACACAAGCACTAAGAGATATATCTGACGTAGCAAAAACAGTTTCAAAGTTGCAAAATGCCATAAAAAGAGTTGAAAATGCTCTCCATAAAGACTAACAGATATAGCATAGTTTTAAGCCTGCCAATAAAAATTTTCAGGTGATTTTAAGCCAATAAAATAAAATAAATCTATGAAAATGAAACATGACTTGCCATCATAGAAAAAAAATATCAACAATGTAGCTAATTAAACTTACTATCATTATCATTATTTATATATTTATATTATATTTTATATTATATTATATATTATATTTTATTATTACATTATATATTTGTTTTAGTTTAAAGATTAAAAATGATAACGATATTTTTTTTGGAGTGGTCAATGCTCTAAATGATAATTTGACCAACACACGACCACTCACCTCTATTCATCAACACTTCGAGATAACAGCACGAGACCAGCCACGCCCACTTCCAGCCACCATTTCCAACCACCACTACCACCATCGCTTCTAGCCATCACCACACTACCACTACTGCTTCCGACTGTCACAACAAGACCAATCACCACCATGCCTGAACCACGCAACTAACCACTACGAGATCAACCATCACTCAATCAGTCGAGACGCCACCACACATTCTTCCCAAACTGCTACATCAGACTGTACCAGCATGGAAATGAGAGGGTCTAAGCCATCTTAAGTGAATAAATTCCAGTTTTATCCTGGTAAAACAGAACGATCTATATTAGGGAGAGTTATGAGAGTCGGTGCCATTATTAGGTATCCTATTATAACCTAGTCTCTAAGATAAGCGATACAGTTCTCTATTTTTTTCAGGGTGGTCTATGACTTGGTTTAGTAGTTCAAACCACTTTGCTTTTGCTGCGTTTTGTCACCACTATCTCCGACGGTCAGGTGCTTATTAAAATTTTGAGCCAGCACATCAACTTCTTCATCGGATGACAGTGATTTACAACTTGACTGACTTGATGGGGTCGGTAGCATTCTAGGAGTTTGTAGTGTTGATTTTTAAGATCTACCTGTTAGACCAACTAATAATGGTCAAATGCTCTCGGGAAACTTCAAAGAATCTACCACCTGCTGCTAAAGCATTTTACCAAGCTCTTCAGCTCCTGGTGGAACATGCCCCTTGAATCCTCGCAAACCCTAAACAAAATAACGAAGGCCAATCAAGAGGTTGCTATCTTGAATTGGGTAACCATCAATTTCAATTTGACAGCGCTCATTAGACCTAACATCTTGCACCTTGCAATTTAAGGCGTATATTGGCAAAGCTCACCATTTCACCTGTGGAAGATGATGGACCAAACACTTGCCATCCTATATCGTAACCTTCAGATCTAATTGCTAATGCTTTTTCTGCCTGTAATATCGGCATATTGTTCTTAAGTTTTAGGATCTGAAGTGAGCTAATAGAATCGTCTCTAACTAGTGCAGGCAATAGTCTCATGCTAAATCGCCTTTTTGACGCTTTCTAGTTTCTCCTGGGCAAGCTTTTTGCATTGTCCTGGTTTTTCTTGAGATCGTCTATATTTGATCAATTGGGATGCGCTTGCGTGTGTGATTGACACTCTTGAAAACTTCGGGAACAAATGTACTCGGTTTAATGATGATATTGATGTCAGAGCTACTGTGATAGGCGTTGTTCGTGGCTTTGGAACGGGCCTCTTAGTAACTGTGACTGCTGCTGGGTGGGGTCTCGTGAGTGCTTGCCTCTTGTCGATTAAGAATAAAAACTCAAAAAATATGACCATATCGGTATTCTCGCAGAAAGTAAACTCAACTGAATTTCATAACTAGTCAGCAAGGCGCTTGAAGATAGCTTTATAAGTCAACAAGAGTTTGATTCAATTTTAGAAGTTCGAAAATACCATACTATGAAGAAAGATGTACGGGCGAAGGTGCAGAAAAAAAAAAAAAAGATCTAGATGAAGCCACAAATACGGAATTGGTGGAGAGATGCCACAAAGAAGTTTTCCATTCCTTCATAAAAACTTGGGTTTTGGAAGCTCACTATAGAGATCAATCACTTTAACTCACCATCAGTGCATATGAACTCAACACCCAGTGCACCAAGCTGGGTTAGCGCTGATTATTAAGTGTTAGTTCCCATGGTTGGGAGAGATAAAAATTACTTTTTATTAAAAAATATAGTCACAAAAAATTTTCAAAACAATAACAAACTTTAAATTTAAAGACGTCAGTCAAATTTATTGTGTTTAATTACGTGCTAATCAGACAAAACAACGTTACATTCATTATAAAATATTCAAACAAACTAAATTTGTCTTTTTTAATTCTTAGTCGTACAATCTTTTTTATTTTATATTTTTTTATATTAATAAATTAAAAAAATAAATCAACGCCTTAGACCACTGAGCCAAATCAACTTATACTAACATTTAAAACTATTAAGATTTTTTAACACATTTTTTTTTAAATGAAAACAATCTCGGAGCTGTGGGAGGTGCTATGATGGCCTGTGGAGATTATTTGCCTAATTCTAAACACCCCTAGTTCATTAGAACCTAGTTTATGTACATACAAACGTCCTCGCCTACCTAGTTCATTTGTACATTGTTTATGTTTATGTACATACAAACGTCCTCGCCTACCTAGTTCATTAGTACATAGTTTATGTACATACAAACGTCCTCACCTACCTAGTTCATTAGTACATAGTTTATGTACATAAAAACGTCCTCGCCTATCTAGTTCATTAGTACATAGTTTATTTACATACAACGCCCTCGCATACCTAGTTCATTAGTACATAGTTTATGTACACAAACCTCCTCGCATACCTAGTTCATTAGTACATAGTTTATGTACACAAACCTACTCGCATACCTAGTTTATTAGTACATCAATTATGCACACAAACGTCCTCGCTTACCTAGTTCATTTGTACATAATTTATGTACATACAAACGCCCTCGCCTACCTAGTTCATTAGTACATAGTTTATGTACATACAACGTTCTCGCATACCTAGTTCATTAGTACATAGTTTATGTACATACAACGTCCTCGCATACCTAGTTCATTAGTACATAGTTTATGTACACAAACGTCCTCGCCTACATTAGTATTTGCCAATTGTTTGTGTAAGTGAAGAAAGTGCCTATGGGTCTTATAACTCACCCACAACAGATTGCAAAACCCGTTAATTACTGAGAGGTGCCATGATGGCCACAGACCCTACCATGACCAAGTTTAAAACCACCTACCCCCTCCACATTGTTAACAAGTATAACAAATACTTGCAGACAAATTGTTAATAAATATAATGAATACTCGTAGACATGTTGTATAATAAATAAAATGAATGCTTGCTGACACCTTTTTAATAAATATCATGAATACTTGCAAATACATTGTGAATAAATATAATGAAATTTTCAAAAATTGCCAAACAAGAACTATGACCTGCTTAAACCAATCAAACAACAACTATGACCTGCTTAAACCAATCAAACAACAACTATGACCAACTTAAACCAATCAAACAATAACTATGACCAACTTAAACCAATCAAACAACAATAACTACGACCAGCTTAAACCAATCAAACAACAACTATGACCAGTTTAAAGCAATCAAAAATGTTAAAACCGCTGACAATTGATAAGTCATAGCATGTAAAACCAGACAAAATATTTTTTAAAAATTGCTTTTTAAACCATTGTTATACAGTGCGGCTACATACAAGAAAATCGAATACAAAGGGTGGTTCCTGGGTAATTTTGGTAGTTCATTTATTGCTATTGTCCCAGGAAGCAGAATGGTAGTAACGCATTACCTTTGCCTGGAAAAAAAATTTCTCAATAACTAATTAAAAAGTTATCAACTCTTACATGATTAGAATATGGATCAGCTATAATAATGTTTTGATTGTTATCGCCTCTTTCATATGACTCTTGGTAAGTATAACTATCGGTAGTTTCTGCTTGACTTTGATCGTATGCATACACAGGTTCTAAGTGTCGTGCAAGTTCAACCTTCCTAAATAAATGAAATTAAAAATTCAACAAACTACCCTTTATTAACAACCCTCTTCACAACCCACTTCATAAACCAAAAAATACAGGTGCTATAGAATTCAGTAGCCAAAGATATGACATGCATAATTTATAACTAATTTATTTATGTAAATTTTAAGCAATTTCAAAGAAAATGATAAACATGTTCATTCAACAGTATTTGGTCACAAGGCCCGAAAAAAAATTAGCGTCGGAAGTTATTTTTGTTGAATCTGAAATATTCAAAAGATTTTTTTGGTTGAAAATCTGGAGTTTATTTCAAATATAGATCCAGAAAAATAGCAATTTTGAATGATGTTACCTCCTAAACAGCCATGATATTTGGATAAAAAAAAACGCATTTTCTGAGAAGACAAGCTTTGGTGAACTCATAGGATCACGAAGGCCAAATTATGTAGAAAAAAGGAAAAAAGCAAATGAAAGATACCTTTTATGTTGCTTGTAAACTTTTATCTAAAAATCAAAATTTAACATTCAAATATGAACTTGTTTTAAGGAACATTAATCATGTGCTGAAAGATCTCCAAAGATAACTGATTACAATAAAAATTAAAAAAAAAATTTTTTAAATGAATTTAGACTTTAGTTAGAACTTTATTCTAAACAGATGAAAGTATACTGAGAAAAAATGCCACTGACGGACAGGTGGATTAAAAAAGTGTCACAGATGGACAGACTGGCACTCAGATGAATGAATAAATATTGGTCTGACGGACAGGATTCCGATACCTTGGAGAAAAAAATATTTGGACCCATGTCCAAAAAACGAAAAAGCGAATATCCAACAAATGTCGGACAAATAGCAACGTCAGTGGAAAAATATTCTCTTTGGTTCCCAAATTTTACTCAAAATTAAAAAATATATAAATATAAATATATAAATATATAAAATATATAAATATATAAACCAATTAATTTTTAGAAAAAATAAAGAATAGTTTTTCATCTTAAATAAATAATCTGGCTATTATTTTAAAAAAACAAGTAATTTTAGCATTTTCCTTTTAGCACTAGTAGATTAAAAATATTGTTTCAATGGTGTTGGTTGCAATTTCTGCATAAGAAATAGTTAGGCTTTGAAAAATCTCTATGAAAGATAAGATAAAGAATGCCGATTGGTTGATACCTTAGCTTAAAGTTGTATTTTCTGATAAAGATATTTAGTTGGAACATAGTAATAACAATTATTCTTGTCAAAAAAATAAATAGTAAACAGTTATTTTTTTTATTTTTTAAATAATAAAAACTATTACACATATTTTACAAACTTTGACTGCAAGTGTCTTACCTGATTTTTTCATCTCTGATTTTAACTTTTGCTCACTAAATTCAAAAGTGAACCTTCTTCTTACCAAGTAATTATTCAAAAGTAATTACATGAAGGTTTAATTGAAATAATTTTTAATTAGATTTCCTATCACAATATTCTACCTCAACGGATCTCAAAAGTCAGAATAACTGTTTTGCATGCTTTACTAAATTTAATGTTAAAACAATAAAATCTGTTAGAGCACCATGAGAATATAACTGTTTGGTTATTACTTCTTCTGATCAATTTGAAGAGTGAAAAAATTGAAAGTCAAAAAATCTAGGTCAGATCTGACTAAAATCTTAATGTAGACACCATTATATTTTTACTGACACAGTGTTGGTTTAATGTAAAAGGATTATTAGAAGCAGATTAATTGAAAAATGTATAACAGCTTTTAAAAAAGATAAGATTAATGACTCGCAAAAAAAATATAGTCATGTATTTCTTTGCTTGAAACTTATGAAAATTATAAACCAATTCTCATTCAATTTCCATGTTTCTTATGTTAAAACCAATACAATAACTTAAATCAAACATCTATGCTGTGAAAATAATTTATTACACAGACTTCAATGTGACCTTAAACTCAATATGAACTGGTAGGATAAATCTTTACGTAAAGAAATAAATACAGAAAAAGATTCATCAGAAAAATGTAGTTAATGTAAAAAAAAAATTTAGGTAACTGAAAAAAAATTTTTTTATCGATATTTCATTTTGCCAACTGGTATATCTGAAAACTTTTTGCCAAAACTTTGGATGTACATGGAATGTCTGGCAATGGAATGTCTGGCAATGGAATGTCTGGCAATGGAATGACCATCTAAAGCACCAGTATCCTAATATTCAAAAATTTTAATTCTGTTCATTTAAATTTGCAAAAAATGTAAGTAGAATGCCTGATGATGAAACCATCCCCTAAAGAACCAGTACACTAGGATTCTGCTCAGGAGATTAAAAACCAAAATATTTTTGCAAATTTAGATTAAAAACCCTCGGACATTCAACTTACAAGAAATGCAATAGCTATAAGTACAAGTAGAGTTCCAGCAGGTGTACATACAGCAATCAAAACATCAGTGCTAATCCCACCATGTTCGTTATGCAATGTAATAGGTGTTGTTGAGTAATTAACAGGATGGTGTGTTGTCGTATAATTCAGCGTAGTTGTGGTAAGGTTGTGATAAATTACGGTCGTTACATTTGTCATTTCACATATTTATCATTATCATTTCACTAAAAAATATTGAAAAGATGTAAAAAAAATTAATGCTTTTTAAGAGTTTTAACAAACCCTTTGAGTTTTTTTTTGCAAAAAACAATCTGTTGGCCAACCAAAATTTTTATTTTCCCTGTTTTGATAAAAAAAAAAGAGTATAGAAAGTCTTTAAATTTCAACAATCAAAAATAACTTAAATAACGTATATGGTATTGTTAAACGATTAAATTTTTATTTGCTTCCAACAAGGTGGCAAGCCACTACCAGACAGCAAGCCAAAGAAGAGTTAAAACTCCAAATCTACCTTACTGAAATGTTGCTCAAAAGCTGAGTGGGCGATACCTACATTTAAACCCGAGACCTAGCGATAAGGAATCAGATGCTCTACCAACTGAGCTACCCTGGTACGAAAATCCTCCATAAAAAATGCAGCTTAAGATGAAAATAAAATGTAAAAAAAAAAAAAACATTTCTTAAAAAAATCTAAAAAATTATTTAATCTAAGATATTTTTAAATAAGCAAATTTTTTATTGTTGAACTTATTTCGCAGAATGAATGCAGTAATTCAGTTCGTAACCCTTTCTGGCACAGTTTGCTCAATCATTAAAATATAAGAATTAAAGAAGAAATGTTGGATGAAATAGAAAAACTGATCAAAATATATGCTAATGTTATCAAAAGAAAAAGTATTATATACACATACACACACATGTGTATATATATATATATATATACACACACACAAATAGAT
>JAUZNK010088482.1:0-12666 GCA_035046665.1 Euphysa ruthae | reverse complement strand
ATACATACATACATACATACATACGTGGCATTACCGGGCCCTCGTTGACATCTCGACATTGAGGGCCCACGAAAAATCTATGTTTATTGAGAATAATTTGGTATAAAACATGTTTTTAAGGTCTTAAACTGCTGTATATTGAAGGGTTATTTGATTTAATCACTTTAATTTAACTTACATAGGAGCGCCCTCTAATGCCTATTTACTAATACTGAATGCCCTTTGTTTAGCGAGTCCGATCTTTACCTATTTAATTTTTTTCATTAAAACTGATTTTTTTGATATGTATTATTTGTAAATATTGAATCTTTTTTTTATTAATTTTTTTTTTATGTTGTAACTAGAATCTATTTGGAGTTTTATTTGGTTTTGATTTTATTTTTAATATTTTGACACGTTTAGGTGTTACATATTAAAGGAATCATATTAATTATACTAAAAAAACTTAAATAGTTAATTGTCTTGCATAAATTGTCAAAAACTTCTTTTCTGAATAACGTATTCAACCAAATCTTTCTAATTACTTTTATATTAATACTTTAAAACATGATGGGAGGATCAAAAAGAAAGTTATAATAAAAGGTACTTTCCAAGAATAAAAGAAAGTTGTGGTACACAAATAGTGAGAGTTCTTCCCAGCCATTATAGCAACAACAACGTTCTGCATCTGCCAAAAAAATTGAGGGGAAGTTGCAAATAATATTGATGACTTTAATTTCTTTATAAACTTTTATTTGTTTGCAAATGTTATAAAGCTTTTAAGATGTCCAGGCATGTGTAGAGTTGAAGAAGAAAAGGCATTTTCTTTAACATGCGGTTCCGCAAAGAAGTTTGGACTGGGTCTCGGTTTCATGCAACAACTGTGATTAGGAAACAGATTTTTATTCCTCTCTTACCTTCAACAAAAATGATGCAGCAACTGAAATAGAAGATGACTTAACGCCTCATAAAGAACGTGCAGGGCGCAAATCTTTTGACATGAACACACTTGCTGTTATTGCATTTCGTGAAACAAGAAAAGGGCTATCTGCGATAGAGAAATTTACCCGTATAATGAATATGAAACCACCGCTTGAAGCATGAAGATGCATCAGATTAATTAATACCTTCTGGAAGATCATTTACAGAAGTAATGTGCTGATTCGAAGGCTCGTGGCAAAAACGAGGAATTACGTCGAATAACGGTGTAGTTACAGCAGTTATTCTTTCACTTATTTCTTCACCTTCACATATTAAAATTTGTAGAGAACGTTCCATATGTACGAACTTAAAAACAATCTCATTATGATAAATACGATGATTTCTGTGCATCGGATGATCCCAAATACTATACAACGCATCATGAATCGGCAGGATCTATGAAAGCAAGTGGTGCGCCAAAAATATTTGAGCGGCCGAAGAAGAAAAATATTCTACAATAAACAACAGTTATAGCGGATGGGGACAGCAGTTCTTTTAGTACTGTTTTTACTAAAAAGGATTAATGTATTGGGCACGTGCAAAACCGAGTTGGTAGCTTATTGAGAAATTTGAAAAAAAAGAAAAAATAAGGAGGTATTATGCGACGGTAAAAAGTTAGGTGAAACAGGACGATTGAACGAAAAAGTAATGAATACTTTTCAAAATTATCGTGTGATCATGTGGCAGTTAGAAAAAACATAAATAACTGATATGGAATGAGAAAAAGTGCTGTGGCAGTTGTTTTTCTTTATTTTGAAAGTAATCATGCGGAAGAAAGTTACAAATTTTGTTTACTTACTGAGGATTCATTGCGTAACTTCCAGGCAGGATAAACTTACTAGTTAATCAAATTACAAAGAAAAAATAACAATACCCGCTTCTGTTCGAAATGTTACCAAACCTATACTCAAAGACTTTGGTGATGAAAGAAAACAGCAAAAAAATTGTATATCACATAAAGGGTCCTATATATATATAAATAAATATAGACTATAAATCTGTAGAAACGCTTATTTTTACAATTTCTTTATTTTATTTTTTTTTATTTTTTACTATGCTTTGGATAATCAATCTCTATGCTTTTGTGTGTGATGTATAACTGGACCACAATGAAAATGTTTTTGTGACAGACAATTTTTGTCCAATCCTTGCCATTATTTTTTCTTATCTTAATGATAAAAAACCTTGTTGTTACTTTTGGTGTTTATTATTATGTCTTGTAATATTCGTAGCATATGTATATCCTTTTTTGTGGCAGAAAAAATGCTTACTTTCTTACTTTCGATAGACCTCTCAAAAAATGCCTGCACGGCAAAACACAGAATCCGAACGAGTCATTGAATAAGATAATTTTGAAGCATTGCCTAAATTACCTATTTATTGAGAGAACAGTACTTACTCCAGAAATTATTTATCATATGTTCTTAATTTTAATGATGATTAACGTTTTTTAGAGAAATTGCTTTCCAAATTACAAAGGGATATTTCTGTCAACGTAAGTAACAATTGTTTCGAAATGGTTCCGAACGCGAAGCTTTAAAAGAAATTTGCTGTCATTCATTCGCTGTCATTCATTCCTTCAAAAACTTTCAACACTAACCACACAATAATCTTTTGCATTTAAATTTAGTTTCAAATTTTTTTTTTTTTTTGTTTTTTTTTTTTTTTTACCTAGTTACCTGTAATATACCTTAAGTGTATTAAATTTTGAATGATTGAATAATTGAAAAAGAGTAAACACCGTGTTCGTGGTTCTTAAATATACTTCAATATTTAAATAATAATGGTAGTCTCTCACAACTTAAAAGTTATAACCCCGTCTAATAGTGCTTATAGGTTTTCTAATAAAAAGTTTTTTACTAATAATCTTCACCACAAAAAATAATTTTTGGAATTTTTCAAAGCAAAATGATTAGTAGAAATTCATTATTTATAATGTGTTTGCTGATTGTTTTTCGACAAACATATCTGAATTTTCTACCAAGTTCGCTCACGGATATTAATAAATTTAATAATGCAACATAAACAATATTTTAACATTATTTTCCGATATATAGTTAAATAATTAAAGATACATATTAACCTAGAAGCATAACCTGTAACTGTAAATGTTACCTGTAAATGTTACCTGTAAATGTTACCTGTAACTTTTACCTGAAACTGTTACCTGTAACTGTTACCTGTAACTGTTACCTGTAACTGTTACCTGTAACTGTTACCTGTAACTGTTACCTGTAACTGCTACCTGTAACTGTTACCTGTAACTGTTACCTGTAACGTTTACCTGTAACGTTTACCTGTAACTGTTACCTGTAACTGTTTTTTGTAACTGTTGCCTGTAACTGTTGCCTGTAACTGTTACCTGTAACTGTTGCCTGTAACTGTTACCTGTAACTATTGCCTGTAACTGTTGCCTGTAACTGTTGCTTGTAACTGTTACCTATAACCGCTACCTGTAACCGTTAGCTGTAACTGTTGCCTGTAACTGTTGCTTGTAACTGTTGCTTGTAACTGTTACCTGTAGCTGTTACTTGTAACTGCTACCTGTAAAACTGTTACCAGTAACTGTTACCTGTAACTGTTACCTGTGGCTGTTACTTGTAACTGTTGTTACCGATAACTTTTGCTACCTGTAACTTTTGTTACCTGTAACTTTTGTTACCTGTAACTTTTGTCACGTGTAAATTTTGTTACCTGTAACTGTTGTTACCTACGTCTTTATTCACCTCCTTTTAAGTTAGTTCATCGATAAAAGCTTTTTATATTACTTATTTATAGAATTATCAGTTGAGTAAAACGACACTAACTAGCGATCGACGAAATTGCAAGTCAATATGTGTTTATATGTTTAGCCACAGAGCAATCTAATTTTTACTTACTTAATTAGAGAAATCTATTAATAGAACAACACCATATTATGGGGTCAAGATTGCCATTAATATGTCCACGTGAATTATATTTATCCGATGAATAGTAAATTATTTTATAAATAGAAATAGGAATTAAAAAGGGAACATCAAGTTGGTTTATTATCTGGACAAAGGTTAAATTAATACTGATACAAAATGAAAATGTGAACAAAAAATTTTACCTTTAAAAAATGAAGTGGTATAGGTAAATAAAAGGACAAAGTCATTAATTCCAATTCAAACACGTGCAATACTGATATGAAATCAAGAATTTCTTTAAGAACTAGTAAAATTAGATTTTATTTATTTATAGATGAAAAACTTTTAAAGACTTAAAACAATTTCATTGACCTGTTAGAAATTTGGATTTATATAAAATGTCAAAGCTTCAAAAAATTATTTAAGGCCTTTACTCACGAAATTCAAATTCAAAATTCCTTCTAACCAAAAAAAAATTCTACTGGATAATATCAAAGAGAATTTCTTCTCAAACTTATATTTCAGTAAGGAAAAATAGAGATCCAATCCGTTTCAATTTCTTTCACAGTTCAACCCATTCAAAAATTTTTGTGTATTTTAGATTAAAAAAATCATTAAAGAAAATACATTTGAAGAAGTTGGTTGCAGTTCCTGGGGTTGAAATCAGACATAAAATACCCTATTTTGATAAAAAATATGAGTGTACATTAATTTAAAATTTTTTTTTACTAGATTTTTCTCAAAAGTAGAGTAAGTTTTTGTAACCAAAACAAACAAGCTGCGACGTTTTATATAAAAATCTTGACACTATTGTAATACAGCTGCATTTAGAAACAACAATTTGCAGAACTTTTTATTCACATTACGGTAGGCTTAAAAACTCTTTTCCATTCCTTGGTTCTAAGGTAGATCATGCTAAGATGTTTAGATTTTTTTATATCCGCATTTCACGCTTAGGTGCAGAGGGCTTATGTCTTAGTAATTTTGGATATGAAAAATAACTGTATTTGCTTTTAGTATTGCGAGCGATGTTATCACTAGTCTATAATTAGGTTTATATTAGTTAAGCAATTGGAGTATTATGTTATATTGCTTTCATATTATTTTCCAAACAACTAAAGGGACAGAACATACGATCATAACAACTCAGCTATAATGGATGTGAGTATTTTTCGTTTTTATGGGGTTTAGAAATGATTTGGCGACGGCCGAATCAAATATAAATAAATTGAGTTGACGTAAGTCTAAAACCTATAATTTCTCGTTTGAAAGACAAGTTGCTGACAAGTTTCTTAATAGGAATGATAAATAGCATAGACATATCCGTTATCCATTTCTTTTGTTGTAAAGGATTATGCCTGCACTTCCTGAGATAAATCTATAAATAATCCAACGACAACAACTAAAAATAAACTGTTGAATTGTGCGTTAGTTATTGATTAAGAATTATGAACATTTTTTCATCTTTTTTCTCTTCAAAATTTCAATGGCTTAAAAACAACACAAATATAATAGCAAGTCGCCTGAAATTATTGTTTGAATTTCGTAAAGCATTTGCAAAATGAACAGAGAGTCTAACCGAGCGGTGAAGACTTTAGTTTCTGATACTAAGGTGCGAGTTCGATCCTTAGAGATCAATGATTTTCTTATCAGTCAGCTTAAATGGGAGCTCTCAGTACACCAGGATCAAACCCGTTAGCCCTTCTGGAAACATAGTTTAAGGCTATTTTTTGGTCCCTAAGTTAAATATAAATTCTTAATTACTTAGACAATACAGTGCATGGAAGAACATTTAATTTAGACAAAGTTTCACCTTCCTTCGAACATAAAGTCTTAACTGCTGCATGAAAAATTGCACTTTCTTTAGAACAAAGTAATATCTTTATTTATGAAAAAAAAAAATCAAACATGTGCTTATATAAAAAAAAAACAAAAAAAAAACAACATGTATTTGTAAAAAAAAGATAAGGATAGTTAAACACAGTATCATGATAACAATAACAAATTTTATATTATTTTAAGTTATGTGAAAAGTTCTTTTAAATTCCAATATTATTTGATCATATTTGCAAAATGCTTTGTGAAGATAAAATGAGTAATGTTAATTAAACTTCAATAATATTTTCAGAGGGAAACAAAGTGACAAAATAGAGAAGATTAAATCTTCTATTAAATAATTAGGAATTATGTAATATAACCATATTTTCTACACAAAAAAAATTTGAAAAATATTTTTCAAAATTTCCATCCTCAGTTACAAAATTTTTGTGTTACTTTATATATTATACTGCAAACGATTGCTTTCATTTTTAAAAATTATTATTTCATATATTGTCTGGTACTTTCCCATATTTCCCCCACCTCTCAACTAATGAAACTTTGCCTCACCGTTTATTTTCATCACGGCAACTGTTATTTTAAGCAGCACTTGGTTTTATTAGATGAATGAAAAACAAGGAATGAAAGATAAGACAGCGAAAATATGGTTATTTTTATTTTAGTTATCGTGAAAAAGTTAGATTTATTTAGCTAATAATTACATCACCTGACGTTATTCACAAAATTATTCTGATTTCGACCTTGTTTTTCAAACCACGCGTTCGAGTTATTCCTAACTCGATTCGATTTTTTGAAGCAAAAATATAAAACGAAGTAGCGGAGTAAAAGTTTTCATAATGAAGGAAATATATAAATCTATTGTTGGTGGGGAAAATATGGGAAAGCAGCCATTTTATTATCTTGCTTGACAAACTTTTGACATGAGACAAGCTGATTTTTTTGTGTGTCAAATTGCATCTTTTTTTCAGAAGGCTTTGTCTGACTGTTTCATGTCATTTTTATTATAAAATATTTTCCAATGGAAAATGCAACAATAATAAAAACAAACAATATGCTGACATCGACAAATTTGCGAAAACTTTGTTGTAAAACAAATTCACAAAAAGAGTATCAAAAAGAGTATCAAAAAAAGAGAAAAGAAATTTCAAACTAATTTTTGATTCAGCACCATAAGTTATTGGAATTACATCTAGCTTAATCTTGCATAATTTAGTTAAATTATGCAAGAAGAATCACTTAATTCCTTCAAAAGTTAATCCCTTTGAAACCAACGCATGCGCATTAAAGCTGGGTACGTGTGGGTTAAATCTTAACTTGTTTTGAGTATTATATATTATCTTATTACTATTTTAAATACACGAAAAAAATCTAAAAAAAAGTAGAAGTGCAATTTATTAGTTTATCTTTTGCCATTACCTAAAAGTATATGTAAGCATGTTGCAAATAAATACAAAATCAAATGAAAGGTTTTATAAGCAAATTTAACTAAAATGTAGCTGTATAAAAGCGGATTTGTCGAAAGAGTAAATATTAAAAAAACATTTTTTCTATTCTTGGTACATAATCCATACTGTAAAACTCAATTCCTTTTTTAGATTGCTCTATACTCTCTATTGGATTGTCCTTTGTTACGTAAGTAAATCGAACAGCATAAAAAATGTCATTATAAAACTGAGCATATATATCTGTCGTTGTATGTGGAAGTCTTTGAGATTATGACGCTACCTTGCTACCTTGGTCTGTGCTTTATAAAAATATATGAAAACACAACACTATAAAATGTTTTTCAGGGTCCAAGGTGGGTGGTGGCAATTGCCATGCTCAACCACCCAGACCCCCACTTTTTGCCTAAATTCAATTTTTATTTTTTTATTTAAAAAGTAAAACGAATATAAAATATCAAGCAGAGATGATTTAACCTGTTACAGAACTTAATTATTGTTTTATAAATTATTGGACCAATCGGTTGTGATGCGATTTTTTAAAGATTCCATTTTGTTTCTCTCAGGCGGGAATTATATTCGAACGAAAACAGAAACCAAAACTTAAAATCGAACAATTTCTTGGTAGCCAAGGGATCGTTTTTTGAGTAAGCTCTGGAGAACAAAACAATAACTTATGCAGTTGATATTAATGTCTGTGAGAGTATTATAGATATTAATTGCTTCTTTCAAAACAAATATGTTTATATGTTTCAAAGAAGTAATCCACCTAATCACGATACCCCGTCCTCTTCGACGTCTACTTTTTTAACGACTTCTTCAATTGAGTAAAATAATAATAAGGCAACACCTTTAGACAGCATCCTTTCACCACCACTTGAATCAGCCCAAACCGTAAACGTTTTACAAGTTGACCACCTATTTGACCCCCCGACATCGTTAACTTTTCCCAAATCAAAGTTGGGCTCTCGTGAAATATCTTGTCAACACATTTGGTTTGATACGTTCAAATCGCTTCATTATAACGGAAGTAAAAATAATGCAGTTTGCTTTATTTGTGCTTCACAAGAAACGAAAGGTAATTTGAAAAGTGAAAGGTCAAGGTAAATAAAATAGTGTTTATAAATAACGGATTCCTCACCTGGAAAAAGTTTCTTGTAGAGCAACAAAATTTTTCATGTTATCTAACCGCCCTTCAGTTCAATGTTGTAGTCACAAAATGTCAGGATGTTATAGCTATGACAAACAATCATTTATTCAAGACACTCAAGGAAGAACGTAAATGCTTTACCTAAATAATACAGTATTAAATTTCTTGGTCGCCAAAGGATCGCTTTCCAAGGAATTTCATGGGGAGAAAAATGACATTACACAATTGATATTGTGAAAAATTATCGACAATCAAAGCATAGGAGACAGGTTAGGTATCAAAACTTACAAAACTAAATACACTATTTACAATCAAGATTTCAAAAATGAACTCTGTTGGAGAAATAAAGTTCAATAAAGTTTTCGCCTAAAAGAGAATAAATTCTTGACTCCATAATCCAAAACATTGACGTTGATTTTAATGAAGAAGAAGCTTTAAGTAGAAAAGGTAATAAATTAACAAATTATGTACTACCAGATGGATAGTTCGTACAACATTTTTTTTGGAGGTACTAAGGAATTCTTATAGTTTACTAATGGTAAGAATCTCTAAGGTAGAAGAATCTCTAACGCAAGGTGATTTATCAACTGACGAGAAATCAAGAATTACTGGCTGTAACACCCAGATGAAAAAGTTTTAATTCACATTAAGTGTTTCCAATTATTTACATTCATAGATAATCTTTCATGATCGTTACAAGCTGAAAAGATTTCTGCTGTAAACGGACATCGAATGGCACTGTTAACTGTAGAAGCGATGTTAGGAATGCGCAGCGGTGGGTCTTTCTGTCAACTTTTTGAAGCAGCAAATCGATTTTTTTGGAATAACTGGTACAATTTCGGAAAAAAAAAAGACCGAATTATTTTCTATTACAATAATTTGATGGTCAAGATTCATCTGCATCAGGTTACCACAGTTCATTATCTGGTGACCAACATCGATATAGATATAACTTATTGACTATTTAGTTGCTTTTTTAAATGATAGATTTGACCAACCTAGTCTCCATTTCTTTTCTATATTGGAAGAAATGCTATTAAACACCACGTCTATAAGCTCCATTGAAAAGAGAATCGTCCATTTAAATGAAGTATACGTCGAAGAAGTCAATACCGAGCAACTAAGAATTGAGTTTATCGTTATCAAAGAGAAATGTAAAAATGAAGCTGTTATTTGCTTTTATGATATTCTTTCAATGTTAAAACGGTTTAAATATAAAGTGTTAATCCCAAACGTAATAAAAGTTTCCTTTTTGTTAATTAACCCCTCAACCAGTGCCTCTGCAGAAAGATCATTTTCATTAGCTCGACGACTCATAATTTGGTCACG
The DNA here is from genome assembly GCA_035046665.1 of Euphysa ruthae. Classification (NCBI taxonomy): domain Eukaryota; kingdom Metazoa; phylum Cnidaria; class Hydrozoa; order Anthoathecata; family Corymorphidae; genus Euphysa; species Euphysa ruthae. Next base: position 3,058 of record JAUZNK010088482.1, on the reverse strand, counting down.
AGCAACTATGACCTAAAAACAGTTCAACAATACTGTTATACCAAGCTTTCAAAACGATAAAATTTACATCATTGAAGAAGGAAGTGGGTTTTTTTCATTATATGTTAAGCGATATATAACACATTCGGAAAATTCGTTCAGTCAGATCTTATAAAGTATTTTTGCTTTCATGGTTTTGTGGTAAAATCCATTTTGATTTATAGAATAATGTTTTTTTGCTCAAACTTTAATATTTTGAAGGTTTTGTTGTAAATTTTATATGATTTAAGAGTTAAGTTGCTATAAAAGAAACTTTTTTTTAAATACGACATAGCGTTTTCCGGCGTTAGAGACCTGAAAAACAAAACAACCAGAAAACAAAAAAACAAATATTAACATGTTATCTACGAGAAAATTATCTGTGAAACAAATAGCTTTTAAAATTTTTAAATTTTTGGAAGTCCTGTGATTTTTCCATTCTCTGATTTGTAAAAGAATCTGATGCAAAGTTTTAGATTCAATTGCCTTTACATAATATCGTCGCCGCCTTCCTTTATTTAATATTAATGAAATAAAAAAAAGTTAGTTCAGATCTCTACTGTGACTGTCTAAATCTATCATTAAGTTGTTTCATTTTACAAATTTTTTTTGTAAATCATATTTATTTTGCAGGTTGCGGTCAGGATCATAATCATGCTACTCATGAAGACGTTTTACCAAAGTTTTGAAATTGGGTAAAACCACACTAAATCTGAGGTCATTATGCCCAGTTTTCATATTAAAACAATGCTATTATAAGTTAATACAAGTTTTTTTGTTTATTTTTAGCCATTGGTAGAAATGTGGCTCATTATCTTACGCAGTATAGCCTTCTCATTTATTCTTGTGTATGGATTGATCGGAAACATGTTCGTTATTTACTTCTTCAGCATGAAAATGAAAAAAGCTCCTCAGTTCCGATGGTTAATTATACATTTAGCAATCACGGACTGTGTATATGCAATTCTTACGCCAATACATTTTCTATATTTATTGTACAATAAAAATTACTGGTGGTTAGGTACGTTTCTATGTAAATCTACCTATATTGCATCCATAGCGGTTAACGTCAGCGCTTGGATTCTATGTTTAATAGGGTATGAAAGATACAGAGCGTTGTGCCATCCTTTTTCTGAAAGGTTATCGAGAAGAACTATTCATTCAATGGTTGCATTATGTTGGCTGCTTTGTTCCGCAATACGAGCAGATACTATTTATAGACTAGATGTGCGAAATGACAAATGTTTTCCTAGGTATTCTGGTACTACGGAATATATCATAAACCAAATCCTGGTACTTTTGTCTGAGAGTATTTTACCAATAATTTTTCTGTCATATTTCCTTTTGCGGGTAGTGATAACGCTACGTAAACGGGGCTTTTACCTTTCATCGTTTGAGAACAACAGATCGATTAGGAGCAGCACTGATTCAGGTCTTCCGTCGCAAACAATGCGTTCAAATACTTCTATATGCTTTGATACATTGTTTGAGGATACTGATAAACAATACGATGATGTAATATATTGTAAGCAGAGAGAAATGGCTAACGTTTTTGGTGAAGATGAAGATATGGTTGATCAGTTATTGAAAGTCGGCTTGATTTCAGCAAGCAGACGTTGTGCAACGAGGTCTTCAATTTTAACAAAAATAGAAGATTGTGATTCTAATGCTACAATGATACAAGATTCAAAACGCACCAGTGTCTTATCAAATTTCGGTCAACCATTTAAAAGTGCAATGAAATCTGCAAGATCGAGCCGTAGATTATCGAATTTATCAGATCATGATTCAAATACTAATTGCCATGATTCAAAACGCAAAAGTATTCTCATTAACTTCGGGCAACCGTTTAAAGATACACTTAGTTCTGCCAGATCGAGCAATAGATTTTCAAATACTCTTTCAAATAGTGCTCATTTAAACGTAACAGGTTATGATACCAATCACAACAATCCTGCAACGAATCGTAAAAGTATATTATCAAACTTAGGTAGGCCATTTAAAGACACAATTGATTCCACTAGATCAAGTTGTAGATTATCAAATGTTCCAACATATTTTTTAAGTGTTGCTCCGGTAAATCGAAGATCACGTGTAAGTTTCGGCTCAACAAATAATTCTCCTATAATTCCGCGTCATCAGATTCAATCTACGGATTCATATGCCTTAAATTCACGCAAATCAAGTCTTATATCGACCAGTTCTGCATCATCCAGTACTAATATTAGTATAACTTCGACTAATTTTAAACGTCCTAAGCCAATATTAGTGAAAAATAATAGTGAAGAATCGTTTACACCTGCAATCAAATCATTGAGAAGTATGAGTGTCGGTTCAACAGGTTCACATCGATCTAATACTACAAAACCTATATTAACTAAAAAACACAGCGCCGATTCAATTTCCAATAAAAAGCATATTAAGGAAAAAGATGTATTATACGGAAGTGATGAAAATTTAAAAAAAACGGTTTCTAAAAGCTCTATCACAACTCCTAAATTACTACGTCGCATGCCTAGTAGACAAAGTTTCCAGTCGATAAAAGAATCAATATCTAGGAAAACATCTCTTTCGACTTATTCCCTTCTTACGAAACTTCGCATAAAAGACAAAGGTGATCGGACGACAATCAAAGTGTTTTCACTTACAGTTTTGATGTTTGGGTTCTGTACTATCCCGTATAACGTATTTTATTTTGTTGTATCTTGTTTGTACAGTTACGTCTTTACAAAAGAGGAAAAAAAAAGATACAATGAAAGATTTTTGATAGCAAATGAATGCCTAAGCTTTCTCGTGTTGTCTGCATCAATAGTTAATATATTTATATATAGTGGTAAATTTCCCGAATTTAGAAATGAGGTAAATTTATGGTTGAATTCAATTATAAAAAGGAACATGAAAAAGGAAATAAAGACCGGCAAATAGAACGATGTTCGTAGAATAAGTATTATGAAAAAGATTCGCTATTACATTTTTGATGTAAAATTTGTCCATTTTAGACACATTTTTTGTACGTGAGTTTTGCTAAAGTATATATTTA
>JAUZNK010088471.1:0-12667 GCA_035046665.1 Euphysa ruthae | reverse complement strand
ATATATTTAGTCACCAACCCACGAATCGGCATATAACTTGTATATTACATGGTTTGATGAGACTTTTCAAATGAATTTTTAAATAAAGGTGGTTCTTTTTGAGAGAGAATGGTTTGTTTTTCTAGTTGAAAAGGTGCTAATGAAAGTGATTTTCTACCCGACTTAGGTACAGTGCTGACAGATTCGCTTTATACTTTCATCTGTTTCCTCCTTGTTTGAAACTCATACATGATATGTATTTATACTTCCTTATATGGTTTCTGTTTCTTAAAATCAAAGTTATCCCACCGAAAATGAACTGAAACTGCACATATTATACTGCAGGGTATATTGTTCGGAATCGGATTTTTGAGAAAATTAAACTTGGACAGTTTCCATTTGTTTAACTTAACGTAACTAAAAACTTTTCCAAATTTAGCTATGTTGTTTTAATCCAGTTATGCTATGTAAACCACACCCTAATCAGGTGTGCTTGGAAGTAACGAAATCTCCGTTAGAAAAAAAATGAATTCCATCTTGGTAAAACGAGTCTACATTATTTTTTTCGGTTGAATTTCTATTTTTTCGGGTTAGGATACTTATATCATAACTTAATATCAGTTGTCAGTTTTGTTATCTCGAATAAATCGTAAACTAAAGGTTACGATGGCTTTCTATTCTTATTTTTGAAATATGTAAACCAAAGAATCAAATTAGATTAATTACCTAACTAAGTTTGTGATAGGATGAATAGTAATAAATTTACCTGTTAGCATATCAATTAAACTGCGTGGACCTGTTTGCTCCTAGGCTTGTACTGAGTCGACAGTGGATGACCACAATAAAGATTGTTCAGAAGTTTTGTTTCAAAACATTTCTATAGCAGTACGAATAAGTATTGCAACCTCTTTAAGCAAAAATTGTTTGTTCGTCTTATAAAAATGAAGATCGCATAGAATGTGTAATATCTTGTTTATTAATTACAGTTTGAGATTCATTTCTCCTAAAAAATAAACATAACTAAAATAACATTTTACGATTGAGTTTCTGGTTGTTTCTTAAATCAATAATAAGTTTCAGATAATGCAGTACCATGTTTATAGCTATTGTTTTGCGTTAACTATTTTAAAAATAAATAATAGCTACAAAAAATAGTGATATTTCAATATCTCCACTATATATTAATAGATGTAAGTTGATAGCGATTTTAGGCCTATACATGATAAAACATGCTAAAAAAGTATTATGAAAAGATCTCATCATATATTGGCGTGAAAATCTCTGTGACAGATTTATGACTCTTTTATTAGGACATTTTAGCCAGATGAGTTTCAGAAGTCCAGTTTCAAAGTTTTAACTTGTTCCACTCCTTGATCAGACCATGTGCGCCCTGAATTGAAAGTATTTAGAAGAATATTATTTTCATTTTCTTAATTGCAAATTGGACCCAGTGTCTCGTTGATAGAGACTTTAGGAAATGGGAGTCTATTTGGTAAAATTTTTCTTGATTAATATGTATAATAAAGGTGTTCACATCGAAATTTAATACTAGTGGACTGTAGCAGTCACCTTACAGAAAAACCTTTGTAATTCTTATAAAAGTTATACTGAAACCTTCAGTGATTATGGTCGTGCATAAATTTACTAAGTGAAGGATACTGACTGCTCGGTGTATGAAGAAATTTCAAAAAAAGCGTCGTTAAGGTTATGTAAAACTTTTACTCTCTTTTGTTTCATATGCACTCATATATTGTACGAAGGTGAAAAATTTTTCACGCTGAATTATAATATCAGGGCTCTCTCCGTAGCAAATTCCTGGACTATCGAAGATAAACTACTGTCTCACTACTATAGATACTGTGAACGATAACGATAGCCATGAGAAGGTTTTGAATTTAAATGTTTTTGGTAATGAATGTATCATTTATCTTGCTTTATTAAGTACTACTTAGGTTTTAACAGTAGAATTTATTAAGACTAATTTCAGAATTGTTGGCAAGCTAGAGAACGATACAGAAAAGAAAGATATTCGCAGGCTGTTGGAAATACGAGGCACATTTTGATAAATGTTCTAAAAAACCAATAAACTTTTCCAGGGTGTTTATGAAACATTCCCTTTTGTTGAGATGAATGTTGGCAATTGAATTTTATCACAGACAGTGAGATTGTTTACTTTGTTATGAAAATTTGTGTTGGCAGAAATTGACCAAGAGCGCTTGGTTTTAGAATTTTTTGCAGCAGTAAATTTAATCGGCACTCATATTTGAGGCCAAGCTATTTTACAAGGAATTCTAGAAAGGCAGTAATTCCATATATTCTATTTTTATCAAAAGCATATGGCAATCGAATATTTTTACCGAGTGGATATGGCGAACGAACAGACTTTATCTAAGCAAAATATAGTTGGTTCTTGATTCGATGACTTCTTAGTACAATGATACTTCTAAATCAAAATTGTATATTTGAAATATATTTTCCATGCAGTTAGATTTTTTGATATTTTGGATGGAGCATTGCAAGGAGACACCCTAGCACTGTTTCTTTTTTACTATATTTGTTATTGCGTTTTACGTTTTTTTTAAGAGTGTTAACAGATAAGTTTAAATTCAGAAACTCGGTAATTAAACCTGGGAATAGTTGAAGTCACCTGGCTCAGCATCACACAGACCTTGAAATTTTGCGTGTTTTTTTTTTTGGACTTACTTAACAATGCTGGGAATTTTTTATACTTCTTCGAATGTGCTGTATTATTTTTAAGACAATAATGAGTTGTATCTCAGATACAGTAAATATTTTCATCCAACCTATTATTTTGAATTTTTGAAAAACAAAGCGATGATTTTAAATACATAAGACCTTATATAATGGACTCTGAAAAAGATTTTCTTGTGCCAAAAAGACATCATACAATAAGATGGATAGTTGAATTTGAAGGTCAGTTTTTCGTCCGTTGAGCCGGTCACAATTTATTGCTCTGATCCTAGTCGTAAAGATCATTAACTACAAAGTTACAAAAAAATTGATTCACCTAAATTTTTCTAAGTGTGAACTTAGCTTTATTCAGCATGAAAGTAATTTATTATTACTAAAATCTGGCCTTTTATATATATTTTTAATTTCCTACACTACTTTCACAGTTTTTTGATGTCCTCCACTATTTTACAGTTTTCGAATTTGTATCATTGACTCAAGATAAGTCTGGAAAATAAAAGTAAAGGAATACTATTGCCCTGAAAACTTGTTGGGCAACACCTTTACATTAAAAATAATAAAAGATTCGGCTCTTTTACAGCATTTTGAAAAAAATACAAACACTATCCCTCCTTTATTAATAATTAGATTACCAGAAGGGTTCAAAATTAGATATTAACTATTTACTGCTTTGGAATAATGGACACTTTTGACACCAAGAAAGTAAATTAAATTCCAATAGATATAAACCTTCTTTAATTAATCTGAATTACATATTTTTCCAAGTGCTGAGCACATTTCTTAAGGTGAGCCAAAAGTTATATTTCTTGGTCTTTTGATTTTTTTGTTATACGTACATACAATATGCACTAATATGTTGATTACAATCTTCTCTTTTATCACGACAATTCCTGTTTAATTTTTAGATTTATAAATTTATGTAAAGTAAATCATGTCCAAACATGTAAAACAGAAGTTTAAAAATTTTATTAAGGTCACTCAATACAAGGATAATAAATCTAAAACTAAAAAAGACTTAGATCGCTTAGAATTGGAGAAAATCTAACTATTTTATTGGCTTTAATTTATAAAATAAGCTTTATTTCAATATTAAATCATCATTTAAAACTCAATCTAAGTAATATGTGTTTGCATATTATTCCGCTAAAACCAGCAAAGATAAATGACCTATCACTAAAGGATGTCCAGAGTCAAAGTCAAAGAAAAAAAGATAGAGAGGATGTTTTTTTTTTCAATCACAAGAAGCCATTGAGGGAATTATAGATGAATTAATCGTTAAAATAATTAGTTAGAATTGATCATACTGCGCAATTGAGCAAAGTAAATTTATAGATACAGCTTATAGGGTTACAGATTTGAAGTGTTTCGTATAAAATATAAAATTAATAAAATGAAAAATATATATAATAAAAAAAATACAACAACGTTAGTGAGTCCTGACAGTCGGCATAACTTAAATAGGTTGAGAAGTAAATTAAAATAATAACAGAGGAAAAAAAAGACTGATAAATACATCAATAGCTTCCCAAAAAAGTAGCAATTTCAATAAAGCCTGGCTGGCGTGCTGGCGATAACCCGATTTATTTCTTTACTTTACTTTTTAATTTATGTTCTGTAAGGTCCATGTCGATTATGAATATTGTGGTATTGTGTCAGTCTCAGACCTTTTTTTTTGGCTTTTGTTAATGGGATGTAATTTTATGACTGAATAAAAAAATTAAATAAATAAAACAACTTCTAGTGGAAGCTTATTAGGCTGTGAAACAGTTTTTGATTTCATATTCTGCTTTAACCGCATATTTACGTTCAGTAAAAAGCAGCCTTTACGGCAATTTAGAAAAAAAAAAAAAAAAAAAACAGATTACGTAACTACTTTATATTTAGCTTCGAAAAAACAGGATTTCGGAACAAATCTTATTTTTACCCGACAGAAACATTTTTTATCACTTCCACTTTTGGTTTTATTAGATAAAGTTAAGCGGTGTATTTATTTTTTCCTGTGAAAGGATGGGTTAAAATTTATTTTGTTTGTCAATATGTGCTCGAATAGAGAAATTCAATTTTGTAATTTTAAATAGATATAGGGTTTCTTCTCTTTTTGTTGACTAGTTAAGCTAGCTAGCTAAACTAATTTTTGCTAAAGAAATCAAGGATTATTTATTTTTAAAAGGATGGCCAGAGGCCGTCTGGATTCTCAACCTCTTGTATTACAGTACCTTAAAATTCGTGTAATTTAAGAAGGGGTCCTAAATATCGAACGAAAATATTGCTAAATGAAAAATGAGCTACCCTTATTTAGTCATTCCATTCCAATCCATAAAAAGGGATTGAAGTTTGATTCATCTAACCATTTCTCTTTAATCTAATTTTAGTAAATTGTTTGAAAAAAAGATGCACAAAAGGCTCTGTAGTTTCCTTGAAAAATAAGACTGCATCTCTATTTGCTGGTTACAGGAGTATATTGTTTATACTTTCTATGTAACATGAACATCCTTAGATTAAGGTCATTGTTTTGCTTTAGTTTTTATACTATTTGTAATGTTCCCCATATTCTTTTACCTAATTTAATAATATGCATATGAAATTTTTGTAAAATAAAAGTGATTGATTTATTCACTGTTAGTTAACTATATTTATTCAACTTTGTACAAAAACTTCTTTGAGAATCTATATACTAGATTATTAAAAAGACTTTATTAGTATGATAGTATGTATAGGCCTAACCTACCATCACATTTCTGAAAATTTATGTACTAACTCATAACTGCTTTTGAAATTTCAAAATCTGGAATTTTATATACACTAGCTATTTTTTTATGGTATGAGATAGATAATAGTCAAATAATTATAATTTGTTGTGAGGTAGAATTCAATTTTATTTCTCGTTCTGGGGGCTCTACCGACCGTATATTTTAAAAATCAAGAAAAATAATATTCATTTCCAGATATATATATATATATATAAAAAAAAAAAAAAAAAAAAGATGATTGAGAAAATAATATAAAGTTTAGTAAGATATTTATATTTTCATTTGCAGATTATATTGAATGAAAGAGAGTTCTACGAAGGTTTTAATAAAATCTACAGTATCACGTAAAATGATTTTTTATATCATTTTGCAAAAGCTTTAGAATTTAATGTAGCATTTTCTACATGTATATTGTATTGTTTTTGTTATCTAATACTTTACCAAGGAACTTTTGAAAAAAAAATTGATAGGTAAAACCATGTTTTCAGCTATTATTATTAGCAACCATTGTTTTTGATAATATTATTACTGTTATTACTTTTTATTTATTACCATTTCATCCACAGAACGAGAAATTGTCTTACCTTATTAGCGTTTTATCATGCTGTTGTTACTAGTTTAAACAAAGAATTGCTTAAATTCTAAATTATGGTTTGAAGGCGCAATGCTACCACCAAATAAATTGGATATAATTTTAAACTTAAAGGCGTATAGTAAATTTAACTGTTCTGTTTCATTTCTGTATCAATTCTTTTTTTAGGAATTTGAGTAATATATATTGTGTTTATGTTTTGAAATTTAAACATGCGTGAACCTTTATCAAGAATGGAATCACAAGACTCTGAAGTCAGTTTGGTTGTAAAATATTTATTATTTGCTCTTAACGTGTTGTTTTGGGTAAGTATTTTATATAGCTCAATTATATTAAATTGTTTCACATGGTCTAGACCATTTTAGCTTAAAAAAATAATCATCAGAAACTTTTATTATATGTTGCTTTTTCTAGGGCAGTGCATAAAAAACCTTAACAAAATAGTCTAATATTTTTCAATCCATATTGAAACATTAGATTTGATAGTTCAAAAATAGGCATCTGCAGAGTTTTATATTCATGATCCTTCGTGTTATGTTTTTGTTTATTTTAAGTATTATTAACTGTTAAGTATTATCATATTAAAATTTTGCTGCTCTAATTTGCAATTCTCAAAAAAATTAAAATTTACAGTTTTTTATTTAATTTTCCCTGCATTTTTATTATTTAACTTTGATAACTCACGAGTTATAACAAAATTTGAAATTAGATGTTGTTGATCCATGGACAACTGGAAGATATCTGATATGAACTTGAGCCCTGATTAAAGCTATTGTGCAATCTTTAGTTTATTTTTTGAAATAATAGTTACGCAGGTAACTATTATTTATTCTATTTTGTAACAGCAAAAAACTGCGGAGACCCTTAATAGTTAGTTTTTTTTGCTCACTGAAAACTTTTTACAACTATAGAGAACAGATTTAACTTGCTATATAATGAATTTTTTTTATTACAGAATAAACTAATAAACTAATAGTTTTTTAACAAACTAATAATGTATAGATGTTCAACAGCTGCATATTTTAATTAAATCAAGGAGCATCTGTGCTGGCGATACTGAATTTGAATTTTTGCATATATTAATATTATGTGGATACTAAAATTATAGAATAATTGATTAAAATTCGTCTTTGATTTATTAGTATTTTGAAGCATTTATTCAGCTGTAATATAATATCTTTAAAAAACAAACAGTGCACTTTTCTAGCTGAGCTTTTGTAATTTCCTTACAATAGAATTTACGGTTAGGTCTTATGGTACCACAAATATTAGTTGAATAGTATGAGCGAACTATACACGCTAGCATCATCAAAAATTTCCTAATGGATGAAGTTTTTTGCTATTTAAGAATTACTCGGAAATTGGGGTCATCGGTTGACTAGTAGTTGGCTATTCTTAGTTTATTAAACAATTCCTATCAGAATCAGGATCCAAAATTTTTTTCATATCTAACCAATTTTACTTGTTATTGGACTTACATTTGTAAGTTTTCGGCTTATCTAGAAAAAAATTATTGACTTGTTTTCAGAATCGATTTATATCTTGCACAATTTTCTGTAATAGGGCTGCAAACTAGGGTCTGTTGTCAGACAATGACCGTTAGAAATGTTTGTTTGTCTGAATAAAATCTATTTCATTATATAGACATTGTATTTGGGGACAAAAAAAAAAAAAAATAAACAAGTAATTAAAGTTTTCTGTATTTCAGGCTGTGATATATTTTGAATAAAATGTAAATTATGTTTAGCATTGTTTATTGGTAAGTATTCATGCCAGGGATCTTTATTTCCTTTATTCATGCAGGTGGTTTTTTTCCCCATATGACTAAAAAAATTCCCATATGTGGATAAATCTCTTTTTTAGATAAAAATTTTTTTTTTGAAATTAAGTGACTTAATTTTATATTTTGAATCCAACTTGATAAAGGTTTTGTTTCATAAGAAAAAAAAATATATGAGTTATATTAACCATAAATGTTTAGCCTTTCTCATAGAAAAATATACCATACGTTAAATAGTTATTGTTATTATTTTGTTACATATTTTCATTAATTTGAGCTAGTCCACTTTGTGCTGAGACTCCCAAAGTTAATGAAACGAGAGCCATATTTATCAAATAATTATTTCTGCTTTCTAAAATAGACTAATCAAGCAATTTTATCAACCTAACTTTCATGAGAAATTTGATGAAAAAATATCAAGTATAAAAATATCAAATAAAATAAAAAAGTTCCATGACACATTGTTATTAATAAAACCTTTATTCAAGCCCATGGTTATTTCTCAAGCAAATGTAGCTGCAATTGTTTATCCACAACCATTATTTCAATTTAATAGTTGAGTTAAGAACAGACATCTTTTTGTAAAAGATTATTACCAAAACCAGATCCATGAACATCTGGTCATTCAATCTATCAGATCTCGAGACTTCTGATGCATCTATAGGAGTTTTTTTTTAAAAAAGGGTAAGGCTTTGGTTGTCTGGCCAAGCGGCTAAGACTCTCTGACACCAATATGTGCAAGTTGGATATTATGTAAAAATAACAAAGCGATTACATTGAAGTTTTTATGGTTTTAAAGTAGGTCATGGATAATTAATGGTTTAGGTTAAATTGAAGTAAAATTTATAGTTGCTAAGAAACAAAGTAAATCGGAGACAAAATAAGCGCTTATATATTTTATGTACGAACATTATATTGCGATTAAGCAGTTATTGTTTACAATTTGTTATTGTTGTTTTGCAATATTTAAGTTAATTCTGTAAGTATAGTATTGGTTTTATTTTTAAATTCAAATATTTTAATAAATAAACTTGTGTCATTTTATTTGTAACCGTATTTTGTTGTTTTTATTAATCTGAAATCAATTTTTATTTTTGCTGCTATAAATATTGTTCAGCAAAAGCTGTTTTGCACTGGCGATTTTTAGCCCACATTAGTGAATGCAGGGGGCAGGCGGGGGCAATTGCCCACCTCTCATGACAATGCCTGTACATGAATGTAGTGTGTATTCCTTATTTTTACTTTTGCACTTATTTTGATTGTTTATACCTCTAAACATTTTATAAATTAGATTCTCGGAGCTTTGGCTTTAGGAGTTGGTATTTATGCAAAGACTTCAAAAGATCTTGGGTCTATTGGCAGTACATTACCATGGTTCATGGATCCAGCCAATTTGTTTATAATATTTGGTTGCATTGTGTTTTTACTAGCCTTTATTGGATGCATTGGCTCACTTAGAGAAAATATCACTCTTCTAAAAACTGTAAGCATATAAAACTTATTTTCATTTTTATGCTTCTTTTATGCGTGACCCTGTGTGTGTGTGACCTACTTTTTTTTTCTAAAATTAATCTACCAATTGTTTTACATGATAGTTTTTTGATATTATATCCAAGTTGTGTTGTGTACTGAAGATCTTGTTAAAAAAATTTTCGGATATTTATATTGACACTGTGCTTTCTTTTAAAAGATTGCTAGATCCAACTTTTTTGATTGATGATCCAAGACTAGTACTTTAACTTAATGGTTCAGATTCATCACCTTTTAAGTATTAAACATGTTATCATTAAGAAGTCTGTGTAAAAATTTCAGGCAAAATACAAGATAAATTTTCCATTTTAACGATGTTCAAATAAACTTTTTCTAGTAGAGTATTTCTATGTTTGATGGGGATAGAGCTACAGCAAATCTCAATATTTAGTAGAAAATGCATTAGGTCTTTCTCCAAAACCACATCTTGATTTCATTTTTTAAAAATTTTGTATAAAGTGACCATAGAAGACATCATTAATCTGAAAGAGAACTTGCCAAAAGCACTTGTTCTCAAGCGACAGACCATTATTTTTAATTTTTAAAATTTTTCAAGATAAAACACAATTGTCTAAAATTTTGAACCATATGGGCAGGCGCTTCTCATATATTTTTCTTGTTAAACTTGCCCTTTTGTGTGACAATTTGTGATAATGAAGTTCACAAATCAGTTATAGTTTGTCTAATAGCGCTGTTCCTCAATTATCATTAGTTCTAAAAGCATTTCAACAAATTTTTTCAGATTTGAATAATTGTCATAGCTTACTTTATAAACTTTCAGCAAAAACATCAAGCTTTACCCCTGACTGAAAAAACCTTCTTTTCTACTTGCACTAATGTTTTAAATTCTTAGGATAATACTGTTTACCGCTTGATAAAAAAATCTACTAAAGTGATATGTGTTATGTGATATGTCTTATTTGGGTTTTATCAGCTCATTCACTTTATAAACTTGATAGTAAGTTTAATTTGATTTAACACAAATAGTTAATTATAAATGAATGTCAGTATATCAAGTAAGGTTAAGTATTTTGCTGTATTTCTTTTATAAAAAAGTGTGTATATTATATTTTCTAATTTATAACTTTAATTATAAAATAAAATCCAAGACAAAAAAAGTAGAAAAGAAAATAGAAATACAAGTAATTTGTATTTGAAAGGTTATTTCTGCTGCTTTATTTCTATCTAACTGTTTTATTCATAGTTATTTCTCCAGGTAATTTTCAATTTTTTGCTGAATTGATATAAAGCGTCTAAACATGTACATACCACAAAATAATTCAACATGACTAATATTGTAGACACTTCTGTAGATTAGTCATAATTTTTTTTTACATTTTATGAATCTGAATCTTGGGTTCAAGTCCGGTTATAGTCCACTTAGTGTATGAGTAACATTCCAGTGTGGTAAAGTTGGGTATTATGTGTCAGCGTGGCAGTCAGCTATAATATTTAGCCCAAGTTAGCAAACAAAAAGAGGATAGATTCTCTCATAATAGTCTGTTAAAAACCTTGGGACTGTGCAATAATTACTTGGGAACTTGTCATGGCATCTTTTTTTATTCAAGACTTTAAAAAAGTGAAAAATAGTCAACAAATTTTGCTGGGGAAAAATGGTCAATCTGGTCTACCAAAGTCACTATTAGTTTTTTAGAGTTTCAAAATCAACATAAAAGTAGCAGTTTTTACTTTGTCTTATTTAAAGGAACATTTTCAATCTGTTTTAAAACAATTTTGTCTCATGTAAGCTCCATTGTCTCTCTTTTATTTTGTTGAGTGAAATACGTATTTATTTTAGTTTGAGTATACAATTGATATACTGTTGCTTCTGGAGGTGATTGCCATTATTTATGTATACATTGATCGCAAACGAGTAAGTTTTTTATTTTTATTATAGTTGATGTATATCCTGGACAACAGTATTATGTAGGCCTTCTCAAAATTAAAATTTTAACACAGAAAAGAAAGTTATGCCCAATAAATCAAAATTAGGAAAAAAAACGGTAAAACTAAAAAGATTACTATGTGAAGGTATTTTTGCACTTTTTGAGTTTTTTAACTATTTTTTTGTTATAAATTTTTGTAAAGTGATTGAAATTTAAAAACAGAGCACATGTAGAAGTGTTTTTACCCTTTAGTGCAAACTGCATAAGCTCGCCGATTATTAACAAATCATTTCAGTTCTTTAAATCAAACTTCTTTGCTTCTAATGTTGGAGACTTCATCTTTTCCAAGAGCAGCTCCTAGGTGTTTTTGCACAATATCTGGATGTAACTTTTTGCAAAAATGGTTTTGTTTGCATATTAATTAAATTGTTTCTCTTTTTTTTTCAACATGGAGATGCCATATTAAATTTCCTTACACCATATTTGCGTGCAATTCGGGATGTTGTTACGTGATGATATTGGTAAACTGTTTTTATTGAGTGCTATCAGTCTATTTCAACATAGAATTTCCTGTCTAAGCTATATTGATTTTGCCTTAAAGTTTTGAGAAGTCATTTTTGCAAAATCAACACCTGAAAGACTTGTTACAAATTTGTTTGCTTGATAGAGTTATATATGTGTGGCTATGACAAGTTTATCAATTTGGCTTGAAATTATTCTTTTTTTGAGATTTTATCATCATTTTCGGTAGCAGTGTTTTTTTGACATTATGAAATTTTGTTTATGTCTAAGTCCAAAGTCTTTTTATACAAGTTTCATCAAATATAAAGAAGAAAAAAATATTATATATGGTTATTTGCTGCAGACTATAGATGAAAATGTATTTTTTCATAACACAAAAATCAGATTTCGAGAAGAGTGTATGAGATGTATATGGTGTGATAAGATTCATCTATAGAGTGAATGGATTTTTTAATTTTACAGTTTTATTTTTTATTATTATAATTTATATCAAATTTAAAATCCTCTTGATTTTTGTGTTAATTTAAATGACTCCATACTGTGTATATTATTGTTATGTGGTAACTACAGTTATAGTATAATTAACCACAAACTTGTGCTCTGTAAAATATTTAAAATCTGAAAAAAAGAATGTAATCTTTAACGTAAAGTGAGATGTTTGAAATCAAAAACATTTGTTTTTATAACATTCTAATATTGATACATTATCGGTCAAATCCCATGCATTATTTGTTGAGTTTTTTATATAATGCAGAAGAAGTGACCAGTTTATATGAAACATTAAGTTTTTATTTCCTTCTTAAGCATTTTATAGAGCACAAGTTTGTGTTAAATCTTTCAAATTGTAGTATTAACGGAGAACAAATGATTATACCCTTTCTCTATATATGCCAGATCATATGCTAAACATATGTAA
>JAUZNK010088460.1:0-12668 GCA_035046665.1 Euphysa ruthae | reverse complement strand
CCAAACCAAATGATAAGAAATGGTCATCTACTTTTCCAGTGATATTTTCTAAACCTATCTCAATTCGATAATTTAGAGAATTTACACTTTGAAACAACATCAAGAAAATTAATATCATTTTTGATAGTCTAAAAGGAAGACAGAAATTTTTATTTTTATTTAAAAAAAAAACATACACTTAAGTGAACAATGGACTCCAGGACAATCTATTTGTTGAAAAATCTAGAAATATCCAACAAAATGATACTGTACTTTACTTGTACTTTAATAAAGAATAAAAAAAATAAAAAAGGGAACTCACTTGATTTGTCAGTTTTACATACCCATTTACATAGAAAGAATCAAAATCCTTTCAGCTAATCTACATAGCTCAATACTAATAGGGTGGAAAAACTTGAAGTATGAAAAATAAAAAAAAAAATAAAAAAGGGAAATTCACAAATATTGTTGCTCAACTCTACGAGCACATAAATGTAAAATTAAAAAAAATTTAATTAATTCTCTTATGGATTTGAGCGATATTAGTGGTGTTCCCTTCTTTATTTTTTTGATTGATTCTATAACCTTGATCTATAACCTCGAGTTAGCAACATGCTTTCTCCATTCTAACAGTAATGAGCTATGTAGACCAGTTAAAAGAATTTTGATTCTTTCTTTACAAATCAATATATACAACTGATGAGTCCTAATATTGTTTCAACGATATGAAAACTGAAGTCTAAGTTTTCCATGGATTAATAGTATTTCAATCTTCATCAATCTTTGATTAAAGCTTCCCATAGGCAAAGTGAATTATTCTGTGAGAAAGTAATTTAAGCTCAGCATCTAGATCTGGTATTTATTTGATAAAAGATATACTGGTTATAAAGATGAACCAATAATATTTTCTAACATAACAAAAAAAGTCAGGCAAAGTTTAAAAAGTTATGAACAGAATTTCTTCAAGAATACAGAAATATATCACTTTTTTGTCCAAACCAAAAATTTTTCCGATCCTGGGGATCTACTTACGTAAAGTAAAATAAAACCCCTTGTATTTTTAACAATTTTAAATTAACTGGATTTATGAAGAATATTTAAAAATTTTTTGCCTTTTATTGCGCCTTAAAAAATGGATACATATTTCTAAGTGTGATTATAAACAATAAAAAAGAAACTATTCCTAAAGTAATATTCATTTTAAAAAAAAAATCTGATCTCAAACTATAGAAAAAAATGAAAACTTTTGATCCCATCAAGAAAATGCTGATGGAAAAAAAAACGTTGTTATTCTCGAGATATTTGTATTTCAAGTTTAGTAAAAAAAAAAATTAAATTAAACCTTTTTATTTGAAAATTTTAATAATAAACAAAACCTAAACTAAAATTTTACATGCATCTGCAATAAATATTTAGATTTTAGTCTACATAATATTAATTATTATGTCTCAGTGTGAACCCATCAATTTTTGAATAAATTTATATGCTTACTACCCCATATCCTTCATTATTATCAAAAAAACCTTAAATTTTGCACTTTTACCCTCTATAAATCTGATAATAATCACACCTGACAACCTTAGAGCTCCAGGCCCAATTATTCAGTTTGTTATTATTTTAAACTCTTATTACCATAAATAAAAAAGACTTGCAATTGTTTTACAGCTAGTTGCAGTTCCTAACTCCAACCTTTTCCAGACAAGAATAGAAATGTGACATCATTATCATAAGGAATTTTCACAAGAATTTAAAAATTGCATATTTGAACTAAGATATGCCAGAGGATTCAATATCTTTATTATCTCTTGCCAAAAAGATGTCAATATCAGAAATTTATAAAACTTTGAATATATTAACCACATTGGCTATGACATCTAGGACCTGTTATGGTAGTTTTTCATCACTGTGTGTTTTACAATAACGGCTAAGTCATGCAGATTTACCTGAGTTGTTCTAAGTCAACTAAAACACATTTTTAACCCTGTAAAATAATAATGGCCGTTGATTCTGTCATATCTACCTATAATAAAATTTATTCTTCCACGGACTACCAATAATATACCTTTTAATGATTTTAACTCAGTTTTATACCAATTAATTTAAATTGAATTAAATCAACTTAATTCAATTAAGCTTAAGAATAATTAACTGTTCCAAACTATGGCTAAAAAACAATTTGTCGAAATGCTTAAAAGTAAACCTCATTATCATTAACCTTTTAGTTTTTGTTAAATACTTATATGTTTTAAAGTTATCTACGCATGAATTAAAACCAACTTAAAACATCGTGTTGCAACATAATGGTTATTATGAAACATCAAATTAAACGATTGATTAATATTATTATTCATTCTTATTTATGCCTTAATGCTAACAATTTAGAGTCTCCATACCAGCTCCAATGAACTATTTTAGTGACATGAGGAGACATTATTTGTGTTCACGTACGCACAAGACAAGCGTTTCTAACAAATTATTCAAAAATACAAGAACTGAATTGTGTTAGTTACTTAAAAAACATTGAAAAAATAAATGCTGAGCCTCAACGTGATTAAAATTCAAAATTAAAAATCTGTAACAATATTTACTGATTATTTCACGAATTTTCAAAAATCCTTTTTGTAAAAACTAAAAAATAAGTTCAAAATCATGTCATCCATTCATGTTAGATGTTTTCTTCTTAATGCTGTGTAATTAAAACAAAACTTCATCATAAACATTTTACGTGCTTTCAGCATTAACACGAGAAAAGTTTTTTGAGAAAAGTGAAAAAACACTGATTATTATTATTATTATTATTATTGTTTTCAATCAAAAACATTTCCATGAAAATATTTGAATAAACAACTTTTCTATCTGATAATATGAATTTATTTTACAAAATTAAAAAAAAAAAAAAAAAAGATTTTATTTATAAAATAGCATGGCATATATCCATCACTAAAATTTATTACAAATATTCAAATATTTATTACAAATATTCATTGTAATAAATCCACAAAGAAATCGATACATTTTTGGAAAACTATCAGTATAGGTGAGAGTCAAAATTAGAAAATTTTACTATCTATACTATTGCTGCCAAACAAAATTCAACATTGACACAGGGATGTAATTTTATTGAAATGAGTTCAACGAAATACTAGTATGCGTTGCGATTCTGTATAACTTTCAGCAAAGATTCGACCATTTGGCGTTGGGTCGGAAAATGCGATTTTTTCTTTACCTATCACACATCCATACAGAAAATTGCATCTAAAATAAATAAAAATTTTAATTATACCAGAGACAACAAGAAAACCAGGCTTATTATGAAAATATAAGTTTGTAGCAGAACAGTTTATAAGGAAAGTTTTTAAGAAACCAATTTGTAAAGAAATATTAAAATGGAGAGTTTATAAAAAGCTTTTCTGTATAAAAACAATCTATAAGTAAAGTTATGAGGAATTTATAATTTTTAGAAGAAGAGCATATGAGAAATCAGTTTATGACAAGAGCTTTTAAGAACCATAGTCCAGATAACCATATTTTTATAATTTAATTAATTATTTTATCATGGCTAATACAAAATTTCTATTAAATGATCTAGATTTTCAATTCTAAAAAATACTCCTTTAATGATTACATTATAATGCATTATAAGAGGTTCAGCTAGTCAGAAAATCCATATTATTATAACAGAGTTTACCCCCAAAAAAATCTCTGATTTTAAAATATAATAAATCTAGGTAGCTCCAACAAAGTCATTATTTCTCAAATAAAATATTTATCTTTGATGCTTTTATTCAAACATCCACTTTATTTTTAAATTTTTTTACTTAATAAAATATGTAGAAAATCAATTGATTATAATAACATAAATGTAAAACTTTTTATAACAACAAAATTATTTGATAACATTTGAGCACTCATAAAAATTCCTACGTGTTATATTTTTGTTAAAAGGTTATTATAGTAACCGTTCATTGGTTCTGAATCGATAAAACGGATTAAAGTTACCTTATACAATCTACAAGTCTACTACAAATTTTTTTTCGACGATTCTGCTTAAATACCCATACCCTACTAATTCCACATACTGCAGGTACTGAATCTGTGCTAAAAATAAAAGTAAGAAATTATTACCACTAGTCCCTAAAATATTTCTTTTAATGAAAGTAAATGATTGAGTAAAATTATATTACATGCCCAATTTTCTTCGAAAGTATGGAAATGAGAAGCCAAAGAACAGACAAATGTATTTGGGCTTGGGATATCTTATGCCTTTCCTTGGCCTACTTTGTGTATAAATTCTTATATTTTTGTCAAATATTATATCCTTTTTTTTTTGAATTCAGTTAAATAACTGTATCGTACATTATTTCCTTTTAAAATATAATAACACCTCAATATAAAATGAAAAGATTATGGTGAATCTGACCTTGATAGGTGCCTAACTGCCAAAATAATTTAAAAAACACTGATAAAATATAAGACAATAAGAAAGACATGATGCCTGCCTTTCGTAAAAATTCTTAAAAAGTGACTGAGATGCTACAAATGTTAGAAATATAATAAATTCTGTTTTTTAGGCATGCTTGCCCATCTGAAAATTAAAGATAGAGATCTGCCAAAAAAAAACTTAGAAATAATAATAACTAGCAAAATTCCAAATTTAAACATAATCGAACGAAAAGATTATAAGGAAAGTTGAAAAAAGTCGTTTTCAGAGAGGCATTAAATAAATTTGGGGCTATGGATAAAAAGACATTTTTTATAATTGCCTTAACGCAAAATTCAAAAATAAGCTAATGAACAGTTTTCAAAATAAAATCAAAAATTTGATTTTCAAGCTTCAAACCATCAAGTCTCAATATTGAAACTATTTTTAGAGAAATCATGACAGAAATCTTAAAAAGAGTAATGAAGAGTTTCTGAATTTATATTAAAAAATAACTGACAAAAAAAAAACATAAATTATTAGAGCCACACTGACTTCTAAAAAAGAAAGTAATTTCTTAGGTAAAATCAAAACAATAAATTTTCAGACAAAATTTCCAATTTTTTTAAGACTACTCAAACTGAGACTCAGACTGAGCCAGAGAAAGGTCTAACAGCAAACACGCAAAAACACTGTAATATACAATAAATTAATCAGAAATAGTAACAACAGGGTATGCTTATGATTTCATTGAGAAAAACATTGTCACCGTCAGACCCATTAATAATAAGAATATAAGAAAAATACAGACACGTAATATTTCAATAGTAAAATTACTATTTTTGGACATATCTGGGCCCAGTACTGAAAAGCTACATCCCCAAATACTTATGGGTAAACATATACCTACAACACCATGAATGTGTTGGAATGCCATCAGATACATCTTCTATTGTGGTGCCGTCACTTGGTATAATCGGAAAAGCCTGTTATAAAAAGACTAAAAAATTATTTTATACATGATGATGGCTACGAAAATGGTAATCAAAATACTTTATTATGAGGTGCCTTTATTGCCATTAGTAAGATCATCATAATTCTAATTCAAAAAATTAAATAATTTTCTTGATCAAATAAATTACATTCACCAATTTCAGATTCCTATGGCCTTTCTTTTAAAAAATACCTGTATTTTACAGTTTATAACTCAAAACAACCATGATTTACTATTCCTATAAAATCAGCTATAAACTCAAATAACATTATAATTTATATCAATCTGTTCTTCCAGAATGAAGTAGTTATATTTCCCAATCATAACCATAATACTAATAACGCAACACTTGTTATGAAAATTTTTTTTCAAAATTCAAAAACTAATTGAATAACATACACATATTTGCATCTGAAACTCAGGCCAAAAATTTTTTTTAACACACATGTAAAATGATGTGACAAAGCAGAGCAGCCAGTGAGGTAATTCAAGCCAAGCATAAAACTGGTATACTGGTTAATCTGCCTCGTCTCGATAACACTAGTAAAAGCTTTCTTTAAAAAGATAAACATACAGTTAATGAGTCAAACTGTTTAATGCTTAAAAAACAATAAATAACAATATTAAATATTTTTAAAAGTTGTAAAAGTAATATAGTATCTTAATATAATTTCATTTTTATTAATTAAAATTAAATATCTAAAGGACAAATAACAACAAATAATAACAATAAAACATAAGGCATGAAAGCAAAAAAAACAACCAAAGAGTTGATGAATGTGAGTATAATAAATACAGATATTATTTCAAAAATTACAAAATTATCGACAAGAAATTGTTATAAAACAGATTTTTGTCAAATTTTCAATTTTATTATTTTTATATTTAGGTACTTTTTTTTTTCAAATTTAGATAAGAAATTAATGGTACTACAAATTTTTTAAAAATAACTGACGATGCAATTATTCCATGTTCACTACCAAAAAAAACTTCTTTTTTTCTAAAACTAAAACTATAAATTTCTTTACTTTACCTTACATCTTTATAATAAAAAATTAGGAAACCTCACAGTTACATAGAAACATTCTAGACAGACTTTGTCGTATTACTATTTGGCTTATGCAATCTTCACTCTTTCTATTTAAAATATTTATTTTCAAAAAAAATCTTGCATTATCAAATATATTGTTAAGATTTATATTTGATTTCACTAACTGAAACAAAACAAGATTATGTGACAAATAATAAAGATCTTAACTTTCGTTTTGCAATTGAATTTTTGTTTATTTTAAACTTTAATACAAAAAATTATTATCTATTTTACAACTTACATTATAATTTTAAGAACAGCAAATATTACATCGAATTATTCACTTCTGTATTCCGAGAATATTATTTTCATTGCAGATGGAAGGAAAGGGATTGCAAATGTACATTTCTAACGGAAAGGATGATGAGCGGGTGAACATGCGCCATTTGTTTAATAATTCAATTATGAAGGTAACGTTGCAAATTGCAAAATTATAATAACTACTGGATGAATGGTAAAACCTGCAAACTCACATTTTTTCTGCAGTGAAATAAAAAAAAGAAAGTGTAAATTGGAACCAAAACAATTTATATTACATATTTGATAGAAAAACAAACTATCAGGTTTAAAGGATTTTAAAGTGTTAGATAAGAGTTTTAAATAATGATTACAAAAGATTACAGAGGCTTTATTTATTTAAAAATGAAAATTGTGTTCCTTACTTGAAGATATGGATAGATTTGTTATAATCTTTAATATAAAATTCACATAAAAAAAAGTACATATAATAATTTAAGACATGAATTTTAAATTATAATTGAGTAACTTAATTACTTAGGAAAAATAAATGGAAGAGATAATTATTTCCAAAGCTTCAATGTTACCTCTGTTATAGGAATAGCAACAGCACAACCAACTACTTTATTTGATGATATAAACAAATACGCCTAAAATAAAAAATACTAATTCCATTAATATTTTAAAATAATTATTCAATAACTTATCTACTATGCTAATTATGATGTATTATTAACGATATTTAAAAATATTTACAAACTGTTTAAATTTAAGTCAGCATTTGAGATATAGGTGAGCGATTAACTTGAAACTTTACAGAAGTAAGATATTTCTACACCAAAGCTAACAATCACCTCATAAACCATTAAACGATAAATTATGGTTTAATGATTTATAAGTCAGCAAGCTGATTGTTACATGTGAAGAATTTTTTTCTTTTTACAAAATAAGATAAAATATGTGTCAATTAAAAATCAAAAATCCAAATCGAATGATAATATTAATGACCATTTTTTAAAACATAGTTAAAGATTTTAGAGAACACATTTCATCAAAATTTACCCTTTATTCCCAAGGCATTTAGGGAATATTCAAAAGGTAACTATAGAGGTTAAATCAATTTTGAGAGGAATCAACATTAAAAATTTACCTGCTGTTCAGATTTTGGATAAATATTTGAATTTGTAAATCCAAGTTCTGTATCAACTATTTCCTTTATCTCAAAGAGCTAAAAATAAGTAGATATAACATATTTATTCACAAAACCACATACAATTGTAAGCTAAACAAACTTCACAAGAAACCCAAAAAGTTTCTATAAATAACAAACACTTTAATGACATCAATTTAGATTGAGAGTATAATTCTTTATGTAAACCATTATGTCTTAACAAAAATAAAATCTTACACAAAATGCGCAACTCAATCTCCAAGTAATCTAAGATATGGACATTTTTAGAATACTAAAGTAATCCAGGAATTTTCACATGATGCAAATGGTTAAAAAAAACCTAAGAAACCAGTATAAGCAGTTTTTTTGTTGATCTAAAATTTAAAAAATGTAGCTTTTTGTTGTATTTTTTAATTAATATCACCTCAAATAAACAGACTAAAAATTCCACAAAAAAGTTTTTTATATATTTGAACTTGTTTAAACATGTAGCAGCACCCCTACCATTACACAATATATAAACGATAACTTTGAAAGGTATAAATATAAAAGAAACCTTTTTCAAATGTAATCGATGATCATTGCTTTTTATCATTATAATTCGACCATCATGGAATTCTTGCAAAACACGCTCGTTCTTCCAACCCTGTAATGGAAATTTAATATAGTAAGAAAAACTATTGAACCAAATAGTCTCTTTCATGACTGAGGTATGAGGTATGATTTCAAGGAAAAGTAACATATTACCAAATAAGTAAATAAAATGGCTATTTAATTGATAATCAGTTCTATTTTGTTCACACTTATATCAATCAATTTAAATAAAATCCTTTTAATTATGATGAAATATGCAGTCCTTGAAATTAGCCTAGACAATTTAAATTTGTCAAAAGATTTTGGACTAATCAAAGTTCAAGTCAAGATATTTTGATATTATACTTACAAACTATATCACTTTCATGGAATGAAAACAGTTAAAGAATTAAAAAGGTTATAGTATTCTACATTTTTAAAAGTAAAATACCCATTCATTGTAGAATAGAGAGAATTTTTCCACACTGAATTTTACCTAATCTGAAGACTGAATATGCAATACTGAAAAGGCTTCTTATCTTCAACTTGCACAACCTTATCCCACAATATGCATAATTCTTAAGCCATAAACAATAATAGTGAGAAATAAAAAGGCTGAAAAAAATTTTTTATTTCATAAAATCAATTTTTTTACATGAAAGCGGAGTTTCTGAACAACTTTTTGATGGTATTTAGCATGTTGATTCTCATCATCCATTTGTGCCTGAGTGTAAACCATACCACAGGTGTTACATGTCACATGACCAAAATTCTTTTGACCAACATCCTGAAGTTCAAGTATTCATATTGTAAAAAAATTATTAATACTATTAAAGAGTTTTGCTTTACAATCCCAGTCCAACACCCCAAGCACAATGTTAAAGACATAGTAATAAATATTCTTTGATTTAGAAAAACGATAGCCATAGCTTAAACCATGTTAGCTGAATGTCATTACTATGCATGGCATTATTTCAATTTTAATAATATGCTTACCTTACCCGAACATGATCATTTCTTTACATTAAATTAAGTGGCTGTCGACAAAAGATTTTAGTTTTCTATGGCAGCATTTGCCCGTTAAGAGGGGTGGGGGATAGGGAAAGGGGATGGGGTCTAGAAAATATTGGAAGCCGCTAAACAACCTTAATTCTAATATAAAAATCTAAACAACCATTTTCCTAACTAAAAATGTACATAATGAAAATAAATTTTATACCTTTTCTTAGATTTCCAAATTTTATTCCTTTATATATCAACTTTTATATGAACTTTATATCAAAATTTTAGTTAACATTTGTAAAATATTCTGAGATGATCGTAACTTTGTAAATTACTAATGCTGTAGTTAAATTGTAGGTAAAGGGGTTTCTGGGTAAGATGTAATCGATTGTTTAACGATTTTAAATTAAAAGTGAAACTTATCAATATCAATGAGTATAAGTAGTAAGCCCTCTAATATGGCTGGATTACATCACAAAACACTTGTTTTTAATTGCGGACAGTATTCATAAAAGAATTCTATAACACATCGTTTCGAGATTTGATTTGATTCTGCTATTCACTTTGGACTTTCTTGACAAGACCCTGCTTTTTTAATACTGGCTTTACTCCTATTTGTTGTCTGAAATATCTTTCTACAAAAGACTCGCACCCTTTCTGATAGTTTCTATAAATATAAAATGATTTCTTTAGTTTCAATTCACCTGTAACAATGCCACCATACAATGTATTCATTTTGATTAATTATTATTGTATTTAAAATCAATAACAATCTTAAGAAAATAGCTTGACTTATTTTAATTGGATTGCACAATACTGGTTATAATGTATACATAACAAGTCATTGTAGTCACGATTTGTGATGCCTATATAGAATGCAACAACAACAATAATAATATATTATTAGTATAAAGATATATTTTATTTCATTTATATTTAATATTTTTAAAAAAGTCAACAACCCATATATACAGTTTATGTTTTCAACAACATATAGCGATAATGCTGTAATATGTCGTTGATGTTTTACATAAATTTCTGCAAATAGCGTATTTCCACCTTTACAGAGAATTGTTGAATCGGGTCATGCATCAGTGTGTGAGTATCCTTTTTTCAAGCGGAGTTGGCACAGTGGTGAGGACGTTTGACTCCGGACCGAAAGGTTACGAGTTCGACTCCCACCTCTGGCGGAAATTTACTTCTAAGTACTCCAAGACCCGCCGCGTGGGAACCTTCTGAAATAAATAGCTTGAAGCTAATTGTTGGCCCCACGTTAAAAAATTAAAAAATAAAAAAAAATAAAAATAAAAAAAATTTCGAGTTGGTGAAGTTTATTGATTTAAATACTTTATTTGTAATATAAATTGACCTAAAAATATAATTAGATAAAAACAAAGAAAAAAGAAGTGTTTTGATGCAAAGAATATGAGTAAAAAATGTTTTTTTCTTTTTTTTTATTTTATACAAAAAAAAATTGGCCACCAAGTGGGGCAGTAGGGGGTGTTCAAAAATGTTGACAGAGAAAGACCGCCGAAAGAAAACAAAATTCTTTTGTCAATAGTCCCTAATAAATATAATATGATAAATCTTCTTATTTTAAGTAGAAATAGTTTATATTCCATCAAAAATATGAAATCAAAAACAGACAGTAAATACTTGTCTAACCTCATCAAGGTGATTTAGGAAAACTGAAAATTCTAATACCAGGACTTTACCACGCAAAAATTTTATAATTGCTGCCTTCTTTGAAATTATCAGCAATGTATTGACATTTCCAAACTTTATAAAAGTATTTATTCAATCAAGAGTGTAGCTTGTATTGATAAAATTTTAAAGTTGTAATAATCTGCACTAAAACATGAATTTTGCATCATGCAAATTCAAAAAGAAAATGTTGTGTAATTTCGGGAAAAAAATAAGGTTTGATTTTCAGGCCACAAGTCATGTTGTTTCAGGCCAAGGTTTTATTTAAGAAAATTTTTTCTAACAAGATTTTAGAATTAGTTATAGCGTAATTTTTGATATTAATTTTAGGACTTTTTTGGGCATCAGCAAAAAATTCGAAAAACAAAGGAATGGATTTGCAGAAAAGCAGAAAAAATAACCCGTTTTGGCCAAACCTCCATCAAGCAAGTACTTTTAGCCCTTATTAACACCTAACACCATACAAAAAATGATATTTAAAGGACGTGCAAGCATATGCAGACACACGCAAAAGAGTGAATTTAAAAGATCCCTGACAGCTGTTGTCAGGGCTTTCTGATAAAGACAGATTCTAATTGTGTAAAATAAAATATAACTTGCTATATATGTCTGTTCCTTCTTTGAAACATCAATATACTTTCTTTTGTATTTTCTTCGACTGCTGTGAGGAGACACAGGTAAATCAAACATTGGTGATCTCTTACTAGAATAAAGATATAGTAAATTTCCAAGCTCATCGAAATTAATCTGAAAGTATAATCAAGCCAAAATCATTAAAACTTTTAACCAAGAAAGTACTGTTTAAAAAACTTAACTCTAATTTACTTGGAATTTTTGAGTTTTAAACAAATAAGTAAACACCATACTGTAAATAATTTATAATTGGGTGTCTGTTTCTATCATTAAGGCATTATGCAATTACATTGGTTCACAAAAAATATATATTTATATATATATATATTTTTTTTTTAACTCAAGATTTTAAATCATAAATTTTAAGATGCAAACTCTCAACAATAAAATTCAACAATATAACAGTTTACTTTGTTGTTTAACACATTAAATTTTTTCTAACAATAAAAATTCGGAAAAAAAAAAGCCGTTTTTATAACAGAATAACCATTTAAAAATATCTACGTAAAACACCAAAATACATATATACAGCTTTGAGAATTTATAAAATTTTCTCAAATTTTACTAAATTTAAGCTATTTTCTCAAAATTTTAGCACAAGTAAAACACTTCTCAAAAATTAATACACATAAGGTATTTTATTGAATATTAGTATATTTTGTATGCTCAGTGGGATCCACCTGCCACTTAAACTTTATTTGATGCTTAAAACCCCAAAAATTTGCTTAATTCCATTTAATGGCACTCTTTACTTCATATACGATCCTCGATCAACTGCAACAATATTTGGTCCCTTGATATGGAACAATCTTAGTGAATGCACAAAAGCTAGTAAAAATATTAACACATTTAAACATAATGTGAA
>JAUZNK010088459.1:0-29134 GCA_035046665.1 Euphysa ruthae | reverse complement strand
TATATATACATATATATATGCTGTATATATAGTGGAGAATATATGCCTTTTGTTCTGAGGCAGTTGGGGTCTAAGAGAAGTATGATGTTTTAAATCTAATTACATAATTTTCTTCAATAATTGAATTATTTGTCTTGATTCCATGTATTCTTTACCAGAGTATTTGGTGTTACAGCTCTGTGTAACCATCATTCATGTGTCATGAATCTATCTAAAAAATAATATGTCACGATTATACGACTATCAGAAAAAAAAGCATATGAGATAAAGGAGAGGGTGAAAAATACGACTGGCAGAAAATTATCAATTGCAAGAACGCAACAATTACTATATATATATCTATCTACATCCTCCAAAGGAGAAATAGAAGATCGTTCATTAACCGTTCACGAATATTTTCAAAAGATGTACCACACGCATAAATAGTGTTATCATGAGCGAAATTACAAATATCTGTTTCTAGTATGAAATAAAAAATATCACTGATAAAAATATTAAATAAAAGTGGATCTAGAATAGAGCCTTAAGGTAAATCTAGTACAATGTCAATCCATATAAATTTTAATTGTAAGTACGTTTAGAGTTTATTGATGTCTTTATAATTTTGATTGTGTTTATATTGCGTTGATTTTTTTAGAGTTAATTTCTTTTTGAGCCATAAGTCAAAGGGTGTGGTCAAAAAATAAATCAATAAAAAGTAACCAAATTTAGTATTGTCCAATACTGATCGAAATTTGATTGCGAGTCTGTTGTTGTGGTGAAAAACCTTTTTAAAGGTTTCTATGGAAGTGGTCTCTGACTAACATAATGATCAAAGTTATCATTTTTGGATGCATGACAATTTTTTAAAAATAATGGTGTTAATGAAAAGGAAATTTAGAAAATTTTCAGTTCTTATTTGATTTTTTTTGAAGATTTCTTAGTTTGTCTAAAGAAAAGGTTTTTTCTGACTCTATTCTTGACAAACATATTTAGTATGAGAGCCAATTACGGTGAATATAGAATGTTTTAGAATGGTTTACTAGTTGAGGAAGTTTCTAATTTTTGGTAACATTCTATTAGAACACCAAAGTTTAAGTTATAGATAGTTGTGGTTCAAAATAAAAGATTTTTATCCAAATTAATGCCTAGATACATAAAGGTGTTAGTTTTTCTTCACTTGTTTCAAACTTTAGTTCTTTTTCATCTATGTCTGTTAGTTATTTACTGGATGGTTAAAATTGACTAAGGAAATTTTCAACTTTGGCGATCATATTGTATTAATCAATTTTTATTTGAATAATATAAGAAACGAGTTGTTTTAAAGCATTTCTGAATGCAAAACAGTTTTTACATGAGATAACAACTTGTGTGATAATCTTATGTTCATTAAAATATTACATTCCATTTATTCAAATAACTTTAGACACAATATATTCTTTCATTTTGTATATATACATTTAAAAAAAGAACAATGCTTGCCAAGAGAAGTATTTTGTAATGCTTTTTGCAAAGCAATTTTAATATTGATGTTTTGCTGAAAAATAAAAGTTTCTTAATTTTATGAAAATTTGTATTTTTTTTTCAATTTCATAAATTTTAAGAAGTTGAAGAACTAGAAGTTATTTATAAAAAATGTATTTGTTTCAAGGGTGGAAGAGGACCTACAGGACCACCTGGCCAAGATGGAGTTAAAGGTGCTCAGGTAATATTCAATAAATTTATAAATTTATCTAACCAACGCAGGGTTGTTGCGTTTAAGGTCTGGCCCCTAAACAGCTTTGTTTGATTACCAAATGTGGTTTCCTGTTTATCATCAGAACCTTAGATTGAATGATTATTGACCGGAGACATGGACATATATAAGAGGAGTATATCCTGAAAATTTCGAATCAAACAGATCATCCATTCAAATTTAATTTACTGCAGAAAATTAAAAAAAAAAAAAAAAAAAGCAAAGTTAATGAACAGTTGTGATTAGCCTAATGTTTACATCAAAAAGACTTGAGCAATTAGAGTTTGGTCACTCTTGTTTGAATACAACTTTTCACTATTTTAATAAAAACGGTTTATTACAATTTATAGTGATAATACCTGATTCATATATGCATTAACCTTGATGCTACCGTGCCGTGGCTGCCACCATTATGTTTTAGATAAGTTGGACACAAAGATTACCCGAAAGTTCATGAATGGCTTTCAGTATATCAGTGTTCATAATACAATAAAAGTCAATAGATGTACTAACTTTAAGCAGATTAAGCACTAGCGTTTCTGAAACAAGTATACTGTTGTCCACAAGGACTGAAGTATTATCAGTGTCCATGTTGTCCGGACACCGATGTACTTCGTTTCTGCCAACATTGGAGATAAATTTTCATTATTCAATACAAAACCATCATTTTTTTTTCCATTGTATTGTTGCTTCATACGTTTATCTGCATTACCCATCATGTTATTAAATCTCAATAAAGGCAGCAACAAACAGGAACCATATACAGTTATACAACCAAAACAACAGATTTTGTGTGTTGTTTTCACTTGAAAAACGAAAACTCAAGCCAAAACTGAAAGAAAACCCTGGGTTATTTTAAAAAGATCCAGTTAAGCAACTAACACCTTTTTGTTTTCCATGGAGTGTGTTTGAAGGACGTAAATACTTGTATCTTTAAGGGAAAGGATGTAATGCCAGCTAAAATTTCAAAAAAATTTTTATTTATTTATTTTTTTTTTTTTTTTTTACCTTGGTGTGTTAAATAGAATATATCTCAAAATACACTTTAAAAAGCAAATTTGGAATCTATATTTGGAATACACGGTGTATTTGGAATCTATTTAAAACTAATTTCAAATTTGTGACAAAATTGAATTTAAAGTACAAATTATTGTGAAATTATTGCGAAAGATTTTTTTATATGAATTTTTCGTGTTTTTGCCCAACATTGTGATGCATTGTGGTATTTGTAGAAATTGCAGTACATTTGGACCAAAATATTTTGCGGGTTTCGCCCTACATCCCCATTGGGGGCCCTTACAGTGCTTCTCCAAACGCCAACTGTTTATTTGAATTGTTTATTTGATGTTGAAAAATGTCGCTATGTAACATAAAGATCCTGGCCATTACTCTGATGTTGTATGATTGTATGGTTGTTGATCGTATGATTGCTGATTGTGTGATCGTATGATTGTTGTATGATCGTATGATTTTTGATCAAATAATTGTTGATCATATAATTGTTGATTATGTGATTGTTGATCGTACGATTTTTGATTGTATGATTGTTGATCTTATGATTTTTGATTGTATTGCATGATTGCTGATCGTATGAATGTTGATTGTATGAGTGTTGATCGTATGATTTTTGATTTTATGATTTTGATCGTATGATTGTTAATTGTATGAGTGATGATGGTATGATTGTTGATCGTATGATTGTTGATCGTTTGATTGTTGATCGTATGATTGTTGATGGTGTGATTGTTGAGTAAACTAAATTAAATTAAGTAAATTCCTGCATATCTCATCATACTTCATTTGAAGTTACATTTAATTTTTATTTCTTATATTTCTTAATTTGTTTATTTTTGAAAAATTTTTTATAATTTTTTCAAAATTTAGCTCTGTATTTATTTTTTTTTCTATTAAATTGATATTGGATACTTGTAAGCTTAGTTAAAAAAGTTTAGTTTGATTGGAAAGAATTCATGCTGTAAAACCAAGAAACTGTCAATGCTGTGTCTATCGTATTGATTTATGATGTTATTAATTTCAGGGATACCCTGGAATACCTGGATCATCAGGTCAACCTGGCCATTATGGAATGCAGGTGTGTATTTTTTTTTTGTAGTTATTTATCTTCTTATGATTTACTTTTTTTTTAGCTGCATTATAAATCCAATCATACTGCAAATAATATTGAATAGCTAGAATTGGGTTCAGTTGTTGGTCCAGCTCCTCCAACAAAATGCTACATAAAACAATCATGTCAAATAAATGTCTTGACTACATAAATATTGTATCTGAACATGGAATTTAAACAAGTCACTTAATAATTAAATATTGCAAAAAAAAACAAGACTTTCCTTTGAACATAAGTATGTAAGTGTTTTTAGCGATTTGTGATTCATTGAATGTTTCTTGTGGATGGCCACAAGCCTTTAATCACGTTCTACACTTTTGGAGCTGGCTATAATATTTCGGAAACGGTATGAAAAGCACAACATTCATTTGATTAGGATCATTGTAACGATAGTAATGCGTAAACCATAAAACCAATGTTTATGCATTTTACAAAGTCAAAAAATTGTTGAAAATAAATAAATTTTACCATGTTGTTAACTGCAAAATCAAGTCGAACAACTGAAATGTTTTCCGAGGTTACATCATAACAGTGTAAGCGATACACAATTTTTATTCTTCATTTTTGGCATTTCTACCCTTTCTGAAATTATTTGTGTTGGTCATAAATACTGGAAATGCCAAAGTGCTAAACATTAATTTTTTTTCATTTATTTTGTTTTGATTTTTTATGTATGACTGATAATAGTTGCATATTCAGGGAATAAAAGGACCTGATGGTGAACCTGGATCAAAGGGTGCTCAAGGGCCTGACGTAAGTTTTAACTATTTTAACTATTAATCACTGACATGCCGCTCAGTTTGTGCACAACACTACGTTATTTGCACAACACTGTGTGATGTGCAAAACACTAGAAACAGAGGAGGCGCTTAATACTTTCTATTTTATTTTTATATTGAGGTTAAATGGTGTTAAATCATCAGGCAAAAGACTTTGTTTTATTTAAAATTTTCTATTAAAATAAGACATTATAGAAGATATGATTTAGTTTGTATGTCACTATAGAATATAGGATTTAGTTTATACTACACCTTTAGGTTGTGAGACTCATCAAGCATTTACTTTATTTTTGAGTTGAATTGGCAGTTTTGTAATAAATGTGTTAACATCATGTTAAAGAAATTTAGAGGACTGGATGTTTGATGTATGATTCAGTATGGAGTTTAAAATATTCTGTTTATTTCTGTTGTATAGTTTATAATGCTCGATCCTACTGCTGGCTTCAATTATTAAACTAATATTTTACTAACATTTTGTTTTAGATTTTTTTAAATATTTTTTTTTAGGGTTTAAAAGGAGAAACTGGAACAGTTGGAAAAATTGGTGAATCTGGATCACCGGTGAGTTGATAGCCTTTGACTTTAAATCCTGGAACATGGTGTCTAGCCGCTTGACGCAGCTTATTGAATTATGTTACTCTTTGCTTTATTTAATATTTAATCCTGGGGTCATTCCATGCAATCATCTTTTTAGACTCATTGAAAAGCAAAAATGGATTCACCTATGTCCCTTTTGTCCATGTGGTCATTGTTTAGTTCTTTTTTTCTTCATTTTTTTCACAAATCAGGTCAAATGTTGAATTTTGTAAATTTATTAATTGAAAACTGTAAATTTATCCAAATGTTTTTTGTTTTTTTTATTATCTTTTTCATATTTGATTAATTCAAAGAAAGTTTGCGACATTTCTTTACTTTCTTACTTATTATTGTGTTAAAATTTTTTAGGGTGAAATTGGGCCACCTGGTAAAGTTGGTAGAAACGGAGATCCGGTATGTGTATAAAGTTTTTTTTTGCTGTTTTGTCTGCAATTTTTTGAGAATTTGTTTTATCAACAATTCTTGCTAGTTTTCCATATTTTTCCTACTAAAAATTTTATCTTGGATAAATTTGTTTTTCAGAAACTTGAGTGTTTTGTGTAAGTGAAGTAACTAAAAAAATTTGTATATTTTATTTAATTATTGCGCTTTTTCTTTTTAGGGAGAAATTGGTGATACTGGTGAAGCAGGCTCTGATGGAGCCAAGGTAGTTTTAATATCCCAGACATTTATTTTATTGTCTATAAATTCTTTACGAGAAGTTCTTAGCAAGAATTTTAAGATAGAGAAGCTTATTTTAAATCAATTTTTTAGCTTCTTGTTCACACAAAACCCAAATATATATTTCATGATATTTTTCAATAAAATAAATATATTATAATTATATTACAAATATATTATAAGAATATTAAAATCATATTATAAATATGTCGTAAATATATTATAAATATATTTTAAATATATAACTACATTATAAATATATTATAAATATGTTATCAAACCATCTGTGGTCAACTCATAAAATGAGCACATGGGACCGGTCGATCAATAGCTCTATGGAATACAGCGCCTTCGTAAAATTGGTAAATAGTATAAAAAGCTTGCTATACGCGTAATACTTCAATGCAGCATAAAATCAAGCTGATTTTTGCCTTAACCCCATAAATCCCCAGTAACCCTTGTGTTCTTATCAGAGAAGATATTGACTAATAAACTGGTAGACACTTTCTTTCAATTATACCACCAGGGAGTATAGGTAGCAACCACACACTGCACGAAAGATGTTGAGTGTGTTACCAGTGCAGTAATAAGACCACCAAAGGACACTCCTTGGAAGCAGTTTACGTTTGTCGCTTCTTTCTCTCATAACTAAGTTTACATTCTGATGACTTTTAAAACTTATCACACCCTCCAGGACTACTCTTTGAACTAATGTACAAGGTGAACTAATTATCCGTTAAAATTTTTAGTCCCCAATTTTTTTTTTTTTTTTTTTGTTTCATCACCAGTGCATTTGTGTGTATATTATGTTGAAAATATAACGTTTAGATGTAATTTTTTTTTTTTTTTTTTTTTTTTTTTTTTTTTATTCAGATTAAGTCAAAAAATTATATTTCAATTTCATTTGAAATGCCACGTTTTTGGTCAGCAAAATAAAGAAATTAAAAAATTTCAAACATACAAAAATTTAGGTAAAGAACTGAAAAAGGTAAAATTAGCAGATTAAAACTTCAAAAATTCAAAGCTGCATGGTAGCCGAAACGCATTTTTCAATTGGATAACTGTCAAAAACAAAAGAGGTCTAAAAATTTGTTTCAGTGTATCTGATCAGTTTTTTTTTAATCTGCTCACATGCCTCATTATTAACTTCTGCAGTATAAATGCAAAAGTAACCGTAAGAAATATATTTAACGAAATAATTTTTATACTGGGCTTGAATATGCCCTAATATGGTCATTCTAGTAACCGACATTGAGTGATCTTTTGACCCATAAAGCAAGAAACCTTGTATTTAAAATCCTGTCTGAGTTTGTAATTTTATTTCTGTTTTATCTGCATGTTATTTTGAAAATTTGATCATGTTTACGACCTTCGCCACTTCACCTGGCGATCTCTTTCTAGAACATTTCATTAGTTTTTTTTCTAAAAATTTTGTATGGAGTTGTACGATTAAGATGGATTGATAGTCGTATCAAAAGAAAAAAATATTAATTTGATAATTTTGAAATAAAAAAATATTTTTAAAATTTCATCAAGTTTTGAATGAAATTAAAATGTGTACAGAAGTAAGTGATTTTTTGCAGAAGAATTTTTTGAAAAGTTGAAATCAACGAAAAATTTTTTGAAAAGTTTGGCTTAATTTGAAAGTTAATTTATTAAAAATATTTTTCAAATTAAATTTGACTTGAATTGGACCAAACTGAAAAATTCAAAGTTGTAAATTTGGCCAATTTAATATAATATACAATTAAATAATAATAATATACAATTAAATAATAATAATAAATAATTAAATAATAATATTATATAATTATATATATATAGTATTTGAATTAATTTCAATAAAATTTTGCTAGAAACATCGTAACGTAACTAGTTTTCTTCAAATCCTCCTATTGTTTATGTTTTCGAATTGGACTAAAAATTTTTGGAAAAAAAAATTTATTTTTGATAGTTTTTTTACCATTTTTAAAGTGTTTCCCAGCATGCCCAAAAATCTGAATGCTTTGATTTATCTCAAAAATTTATGCTTTGATAATGTTAATAGATTTTATTTCTTATGTAAGGTTGGTCATTTTGAAAAAAATTATGTTTGAATCTATTAGCCACTCGCTATTGTAAAGAAAAAACTTGGTATTGTAGAGATAAAACTTGGTATTGTAGGAATAGATTTTATGTTATTGATTTTACAGGGGATGGTTGGTGATTCTGGCAATCCAGGTGAAAAAGGACCTGAAGGTATAATGGTAAGTTCTATTTACTAAATGAAATCACTCATATACTGTATGCCGTCAGAATATCATCACTTCTGCAGGTGTATTTGAAGCAATTCAAAAGAATGTTGATTAATATTTTAATTATATTAGGGGGCAGAGGCTTTTATACATTTGAGTGAGAGGACCTATGGCCGTCATAGTGCTTCCCAGGGACTATTGTGGCTTTACCCCCAAAGTGGAAGAGCTTATGACTCTCATGGTGTCTTTCTCAGATGCGCGAATATGTCTTGATAGAGCGCCACCAGTTCCATGTAGGCCATGTGGTATAAGTACTAAGTTTGCGACTAAGTCTTTACCCAAATTTCTATTATAAGACTTTTTTGACTAGAATATATCGCGATATATACACCCCACCATGGTTGAGGAGCAAGCGATCGAAGAAACATTGATCAACTAAATGCTGAGTCTGAACCCTGCAAGGATGAATACATCGAGCAACTGCTTGCTTAGTCTGACCCCTTTGTGGTTGAGTACATTAAGTAACTAAGAACTCCTTAGCACTGGTGACCAAAGAAGAAGGTGTCTCTGACAACCACATTAAAGGGGAAACTGTTCTTCGTGGGAATTAGGTCAGCACCAGCACTGTTTATGATATTGATCAGCAAATTTGTTAGAACCAAAAAAGGACAACAGGTTCAAAAATTGTTTTGTTTGCTATGTTCTCAACCACTTCCAGGACAATATGGTACTGGGTTAACACCCAAGGGCTGTCAGATACTTGAACGCTTTGACAAGAAGCTCGCAAATACAGGTTACTCAAGTGAAGGCATGTTTACCTTTAAGACTGCCCTCAAGGTTAAGTTGTTTGTTGCCGATGCTCTGGGTAACACCCTATCAGATAGCTGAAAATACAAGATTGGCACAAAGGTCTCTGTGCCTTGTCATAATAACCATGCCTAGGAAGAAATTACAACTGACCTGCCAATGCATGTCCACTTGATGGACAATGCCAAACATTCCTTGCACAACCGTTTAGTGCCAATAAAGGAATATGGACTATTGCATCGAAAAAACCATTGAGCAGAGAACGAGGACGTAATAATGACATTCGCAGTTAGGCCATATCATTGACCACAAGACTCTGGCTGTGTGGCCAGGCTCTTGTGAGGCGTATTGGTTTGCTATAGAGGTCATGATCTGCATCGAGAGCGATTACTGAATCATTTAGAGAGGAAACTGGAGCAAACCCTCAGGATGATATTTCGGAAGAGCTATACATAGAATGCCACAAAACAACCGACTCTATGGGTGGTGCTGCTGTCTATCGTTTCTGAAAGTGGCTCGATAGGGAAGATATAAGGCTGACCCCTATAAAATGCAATGACATTAGGAAGATGGCTCAGGTTGAGTCTAAATTATGGAACAGCCAAGATTCCACAACAAGGACAGGCAAATATCACCATTTGAATATGTGAGCAGCGCTATCAAGCATGCAAATATTCTTCCATGGGAGGGGTTGATGATGCATTTGATTTTTTGAGTGAGTATGGGTTCCTAACGAACATGATGCATTGAGCAAACATTGAAGGTGTGCCCTTTAGTGCCATCCTTACCCTAACTAGTGTTGTACATCTCGACATACCGTCGGTTGTGTGGGAGAGCATCTTTGTGAAAAGCTCAGAGACTTACTCGACTCTTCGATATGAAAGAAATCATTGCCTGCAAGGTCGTTTATAGCATTGGTACCAAACCAATGATCAAGTTCCCCACGAGAGACTTGGCTGTCCGGTTTGTTTGAAAATGTGCTAGGCACGGTGGCCGTTCTAGCATTATTATCCGTGACCACAATGAAGCTGCTTACCTCTGCAATGTTCTAGGAGGAACAGATCGGTTATTGAAATTTGAGAAAAACATCCCCTGCATCAATTATAAGGACTGCAAAATAAGAGGTCAGTGGTTTCATATTCGGGTATTTGTCCTCGCATACACCAATGTTGCACTCTGAAGGATGCTGAGACGTTTCCCCAGGAAGACCCCTATAGGTTTGCACAGGTGCCATCTACATCAAGTCCCTTCCCATCAACGTCAAAAGCCTACTTGTTGAGGACAATTCTTAGTATCCAAGGTATCCTAGGTATGGAAAATGGCGACACAATCAACCCGGATATGAGTGGCATCCTGAGACGGCAACTTGAATTGCAAGTAAGCGAGGTTGTCTCGTTTCCCTCTGATCTCATTGCGACTACTGCACCGTATATGTATTTGACCAGTCAGGATGGAAACAGTAAGATGGATTAAGTCATGAAAACCTTTACTGGACGCAAACTGGTTGTATTCACCCCAGAAAAGGACCTGGCCAGATCGCACCAAGATAACCCCCGTCTTGTCTTGGAATCCCATCAAGCTGAAACCATCCATTGGTACTTCTGTATCAACCCTATGAAGCCGATGGAGGAGTTGAACCCCATTTCCTTAGGTCATTGACTAGACAATCTTGCTGAGGTTATAGTGTTTGATAAATATTTTAAGGTCCAAACTAAGACTCTGAAGATCATACTGGACCACCTGCCTGGTAGATCGTGTGTGTGTTAGTTAAAAATTGCTGAGGTTGTGGCCGCGACTCTACCTGGATCTAGAAGCTCAGTCAGTGGCAAAGTCTCCCATAAAGGGAAGAACGTTTTGCAGCCCAATTTTCAATCTGCTTTGTTGATGATATACCTCGTCAATAAAGTCAGTCAAAATACTACGATCTATTGCCACCTTTACAACTGACGAGACCAAACATCAAATAATTGTCACAGGATGGGCTGGTACTTGTGTGACGGTGCCGGCAATTGACAATGATCCTCTATGAGTGTGGCTCCAAGGTGCACCTTGTGATATATCAGCCGTCAAATCAAACGCATTCGTTACAGTGCCTCCCGCATAGCTTGCAAGTTCGATGAGATTGCCGATAGCCGCCCAAGTCTTACCGGCGATATCAAGTGTGGAAAGACACTTTCGTGTGACAGAGGAGCCCTTCAAGTTTGTTCCGTTAAAGACAGCATAGGCGATCTAAGCTGTAGCCGAGTCTGTCCATAGTTTGCAAATTTGTAGGGGTTCTGTGTTATGTCCCCTTCGAATATCAATGCACACGCAATAGTTACAATTACGTGGCTAGGCAAAGGACCCCTCCATATATCCTTCAATTTAAACTGAGTCTTACCCGTCTCTTGTTGCTGGTTGAAAAGATTCCTTTCTATTGGGTACAGAGCTTTCTCTTTCACCATACGGTCTATCATGAAGTTTGTGGCAGTGGATGTCAGTTATATTTGCTTGACAAACCAGCAAGCAGATGTGATTCTAATAGCGGCTCCATGCATGGCTTTGTTGGCAATCAACGTAAACTCTGGCTTTGCTTGAGTTAAAGACAACCAAAGGGCCATATCGTTTAATAGCAATCGTTTTCTTCATATGAACCCCAGGAATGGACGGAACATGACAATTACTGTAAGTGCAGCATTAACAGCATTCTTTGCTACCACAAGAGTCTGTTGAGCAACAAAGCCCGTATAGGCTCCACCTTTAGTCTTGAGATGTGCCATGGTATCTGGATACCATCCTTCAAGCTGACCACTACCACTCTCACAGAATTGGGCGCGCAGCAGTAAGACCAGCAAGTCCAAGATTCATGAGGTTTTCCTTGGTGGCTGCTCTTTGAGCCACAGCCTACGACCTGCTGAGACGGCTTGTTGAGCCATTGGCAGGGCAGCTTTGGCAACGTTTTTAGTTACAGGAACTGCAATATGCTTGATTCCACCCCAAAGATTTCCAAAGAAACCTCTTCTTCCTTGCACATAATGAGGTAATGCTCCACCTGCTTGGTAATAGCAATGAAGAAAGTGGCATCTTTTCGTATCAGTAGTAAGCTAAAAATTAATAACAAAAAAATCATAAAATTTATCTTTTTGAATTACGTGCTAACCAAACAAAACAACAATGCAAAACAACAGGCAAATTTACTAAATAAATAACCAAGTTAAATTGTAATGAAACAAAACAAAAAAGCATCTTATCTATTAGTCTAAGATATTATCAAGCAAAAAAAATAAAAAGTAGAAAAATGCAAAACTCTTCCTGTGTTCACTCGGAAGAGTGAACACAGAAGAAGAGTGGGATTTTTGATGTTTTTGCACCAAGGGGATTTTTACATTGTTAAATTAATGTTGATACAGTTAGTTCAGTAGACTGAAGCCCTACCGGTACTCTACCTCAGGAAATTAAACTTCACTGACTCTGAGCTGTAGCCCAGCACTAAGTAATATAACTAAAAATTATCACAGGCTACTACGCATTCTTATACTCTTGATGATATTGGTGAGAGGGTGACTTTTCACCGACCATGAGCTATACCCCAACGCTAAGTAATTAATTACACTAACAAATATCACAGACTACTATGCATTCTTATCCTCTTGATGGATATTATTCGAGAGGCCATTCACCTGCTTATGATATTTTACCAACACATACATTAACCCACAGAAACATACCGACAAGCACAGTGTGATATTACTGGTGGCTCAAAATTCAAATCAAGTGAATACTTGTGACTCAAAATTGAAATCAAGTAAATACTGGTGTCTCAAAATTTATTTAGTTTGATTTTCGATTATGTGCTGTAATTTGAAATAAATAAAAAATGTTTGGTAGCTAGAAGTTTATTTTACAGACTATACAGCATGTACGCAGCATTAATATTATTGTAATCAAATTCTTATTTATATCTTATATATAAGACGTGGTAATTTTTTACGGTGCGCAAATTTCCAGTTTGATTTTCAATTATGGAGTTTTTCTCAAGATTATGCTGTATTTGATTAAAAAAAGTTTGGGGTTCCATTAGTCACTTATAGTTTTTTTTTTTTTTTTTTTTTTTTTTTTTTTTTTTTGTAAGTTTCTCTGTACTGTTTATTGATTCTTTTTTTTTTTTAGGGTGAAATTGGTAAAGATGGTGAGGTTGGTCCTTTAGGACCAGATGGAATAAACGTGAGCGAATTTTAAACCGGTGAAATATGAAATCTAGTAAAAGTAGAACCCTAGTAAAAGCTCTTTTATAATAATAGCTTGATATCATCATGAAATTTTAATCGCAAATTGCTTTCTTATGTATTATATATAATTAACATTAGGAAAACATGGCATTTATCCATCCAGTGAAGAGCTAAAACATTGTGGCTATGAATGAAAATTGATTCACTGATTCCTTGTTTTGTTTTTTTGAATTCATTGGGAAATTTGCACCTGTCCTTAGAGATTGTATCACATGAATATATACCATCAATTTGTAAATCTTTCACTAGTTTTCAAAAACACATGCTTCCAATAAAAGATTATTTCTGTCCACTGGGTCAGGAACTGCACAATGTGATGACTTATTGGCAAGAATAAACGATTTTTGAGCACCCTAATCTTCATTCATCATCTCTCTTATGCCTCC
Source organism: Euphysa ruthae (assembly GCA_035046665.1). Taxonomy (NCBI): domain Eukaryota; kingdom Metazoa; phylum Cnidaria; class Hydrozoa; order Anthoathecata; family Corymorphidae; genus Euphysa; species Euphysa ruthae. Next base: position 15,564 of record JAUZNK010088459.1, on the reverse strand, counting down.
TCTAATTCCTCAAGAGCATGTAGGAATTCATTTTCCTCACTTTCCAGGACATTAGCTAACACTTCTTTCAGAGAAATTACATATTTTTTTGTTTTGGAGTTCATAGGAAGTTCTACGCTATTTACAGTACAGTCTAGCTACTAAAGACCCTATACAGGCTTTTTCATAACTAGACTGTCTTCACACACATTTACACTAAATCTTTTGGCCCTGGTTTATTTTCAGTTGCGTCAATGACGAAAACGATATAGGGTGGTCATCAACGATATATTGTATTATATATTGGAAAAAAAATATAACAAAATATTTGTTAAATATGTTCAAAAATGTTGTTATAAATAAAAAGAGGTTATTAGTACAAAAAATATTATTGTTGACATTTAGCCATTGGCTTAGAAGACAGTTTCCTATAGTATGAAAAGCAGTTTTTGAGCTATTAAATAAACCCCGAATGTAAGAAATTACATGGTACATTATCTAAATGTAAATTAAAGACGACAGTGAGCGCTTATTATACTCTTTGTTATTATTATTGTTATTTCATCGGTGTATTTTGTTTTGTTTCATTGTTTTATTGCTCTGTTGAAAAATTAAGGTCATATTTTTTCATTCCTCACATTTTATTCCTCAGTAAAATGAAAACTTCTTTTAAACTTTTAGTTTAAATAAAGTTATATTTCTTGACTTTGGTGCTCCTACCATTATATGCAGGTGGATTACACCTGCTAGAATATCCTATAGTGTACTTAAACCTGTCTATATATTCTCATATATAATACAAAGTGTAAAAAAAAATTGCTTGCCTGTTTTAAATCATGAATTTAATAATTTTCTAACAACCATATTACTCTGTATTTTTGGTTTTCGACTGAGTTTTTATTTGGTTTTTCATTAAATATTTATTTATTAGACTTTAGAGATTTTATAGCATAGGTGATGATATTTTAAAAATTCAATTTTTTAACTTTCTTTTTTAGGGTTTACCTGGTTTAATTGGACAAGTTGGGAAGGATGGCGAGAGAGGTTTACCAGTAAGCTACAATTCAAGTTATTTCTCAAGTTATAATTTTGAAATGTCTGTCTAAGGAAAAATAACTTTTTCATAGGCTATAATTATACCGGGAAGCTACTATATATCTTGAGATGAGGTAATTTTCTGTGAAAACTGGAGCTCATTTCGCAGTACCACAAAAAATTCTCTTTAGTAAGAAAGTCTTTTTTTGCTAACTCCACCAAAAATTTATTTCTAAATTCGTGCTTAAATACATGCCTAAACTCGTGCCTATTTTTTCATATTTCATCTGGCTTCTTCATTTCTTTAATAATATTTGAACAATGGAGAATAATTCAATTGAGACAATAGTTACCAGATCAAAATTAATTTCAATACTTTCAACAGAGAGTTTTATTTTAACGTAAGAATCATAAATATTCTATTGGAACGTTCTTAAACATCTGCTGTTTTAATAGTTAATTTAATGACTTTTAAAAAATGGGGGTTTTTTATTAACAGTAAGTTAAATTTAGGTCATGCGTTTTATTTTGGAATATATTTTATTAAAAACAATATTTTTTATTTCACTATATGTATACGATATACCATAAAATTTATTTTTATTTTTTGTGTAATCTATTCTTACAATAGATCAAATCCAAATCAAAGGTAATGTCGACAGCTTTATTGTATGTTAATCACTGGTTACATAAGAAAATTTGTTGCTTGTTGAATTCTGTTGCAGTTTTCTTCTATCAACAAATACGATGTACCATTTTTAACTTGGGTTTGACAGCAAGCTTGTCATGCTTTCGCAAACCTTTACATGTTGATGCAAGGACACAGATGATACCTATAGTTTGATATTTTTTAGTTTTTTTTTTCAAAGATCTAAAACTATTTTTCAAAATTTTTTTGCTGATGTAATTCTTATATCTTTCTTTTTATTTGGAACATGAAAATTTATTCAAGATGGATCGTTTACACGACTGCAGAAATCCCAAAAATTGTTCCTAGAAGTATATAAAAAAATATAATGGATAATCGCATTCTTATTTCTTTGACTGCAAGTCCTTTCATCAAAGAAAGTAGCTTTGAGGTAACCTCTTTCTATCATGGAAGAGCTGCATAATCTTATGGTTCCATAATTCTATTGTTTCTATTCTATTGTTCTTTTTTCCAAATAAGCTTTAAATTCACCAAAATGCAATTCTTAAAATTTTATTGTAAGCAGGCAATAAAATTTATTTAGTAAGTTTTTTTTTGTTCCAACTAAAATTGATTGATTATCAATTTATTGATATAATATTCACACCATTTATTCGTAGCGTCTTTTGTAGAAATAATCATGCATTTCTATGAATACTTTATTTCACATAAATACATTTAATGTCCATTTCTTCAAATAGCATTTTTAATCTGTATATTTTTTATATTTGTGGTTTAACTGTCTTTAAAAACCTTGGATACTCAATTATTTAGGGATTTTTATTTCAAAAAAAAAAGTGTTCAGGGTGTTATTTAATAGAGGTAAATGTGATTATTTTATCAACTTAACCACTATCTCCCTTTTTATACGAGTGGTTATTTGAGGTGGTCTTTTTATACCAGTGGTTATTTGAGGTGGTCTTTTTATACAAGTGGTTATTTTAGGTGGTCTTTTTATAATAGTGGTTATTTGAGGTGGTCTTTTTAGCCAAAAGTTTGCTTGCTATGATTATCAGGCTAATATAAATTGGGGGAGGGGCATATATACGGATCAAATATAATTTATTGTAGCGCTTTCACTATAGAAAAACTGTTTAGATTTTTCATCAAATTATAAGCTATTCTTTAAATAAATTAAACACACTTTTATTATACATAACAGCACAGTAAATGGCAAAATATGCATCTCAATAAAAAACTTATTTATAAGGACCAACAAATAAAAATTTAAAGTATTTTAGTAAAATTAAAATGCTCAAATGACGTTTTTTTTTTGTGTCAAAAAAATAATTTTTTATTGAACATTGTTTTCTTGTTTTCATAACACTTATTTAAATCATCTTAATGCAGTTTGAAGCCCAACTCTTCTGCATTGTGTAAATAAATCATACTTTCGAGAAATGAGCAGTAATTTTAAATTTAAGTATAGATGGTGGTAAGAAAAACAATAAAATTTGTAATAATATTGTGGTCGAGAGCTAACTATTCAATAATGTTAAGATTAAAAACAAAAAATATGTTTATATACTTACAGTCAAGTAAGAGTTTAAAATCTACTTAAAAGATAGACTGAAATATAAAATTTTAAAATTTTAAAAATGCTTAAATGCCTAAATTAAAATAAAATGAAATGAAAAGAATGAAAAAAAAAACAGTTTGGTGTGGAAGTTGATCTATCGAGCACATCTTTTATTCCAAGTAACATTTTAAATGTTACAGTTTAAGCGACATTCACGAATAATTATTGAGTTAGGTTAAATCGAATTAAACTTCGTAATTGCTAAGAAACAAAGTAAATCAAAGACAAAATAAATGATTTTTGCAAGGTTATTATTTTTTTTTAGTTCTCTCGTCTTTATTTCTACCGGACATGTTGTCTGAGAGAAAACGATTTGAAACACAAATACCTAATCCTATTGGATATTGACCATTCACCGACGCTTATTTGCAATCCTGGATATATCTGTGCTTTAGTTATATCGAGGATTTCCCCATGCTTTAGGTATACATAGGATATACCTGTGTTTTAGTTATATCTAGAATGTACCTATGTTTTAGTTGTATCTAGGATTTACATGTGTTTTAGTTATACATAGGATATACATATACTTAAGTTATATCAGGATATACCTATGTTTTAGTTAAACATAGAATAAACCTATGTTTTATTTATTCATAGGATATACCGTTGCTTTTTTTGATAACAAAAGGATTTTTTTTTACAGCACGAAGCCACTTTTAAATAAGATGTGTTTCTTTTTTGGACCCTGACTTGCCAGATGGGTCCTATGAATTCACTTTTGTCCTTCCTTCCGTACGTTAGTCCGTCTGTCCATAACACATTTTTTCAGTAACCGCTCATTTTTTGGTAAAATATTGCATGGTTATAGAGGACCATAAATGATGAGTAGTGACAGAGCCAGATTTTTTGGAAAAATTCTCGTTTCAGAGTATTAAGCCCGGATGTGGCCTAAAAGGAATTTTATAAGGTTTCTTAGAAACAGTTTATTATTTTTAGTGTGATAATAGGGGACGATTAATGATGAACAGTGACAGCTTGGTTTTTCAGGAAAATTCTTGTTTTCAGCTAATAAATGTTTGAAAAATGTTTACAACATCTGAAAACAACAGTTATGTTATGAGAAATTAATTAACAAGGAATGTTGATTTTTTCTTAAAAAATGTGAACAAACACATTAAATTTTTATTTTGGATGTTTGCGGCCATAGTTAATCACAATACTACATTTTATAAAACACAAATTTTTATAAAATAAACTGCTTTGTTATGTCTAAAATGTATTGCCATTTTTTAACAAATAGCAGGGGGTCCAATAGCCACTTAGTGCTTCTTTTAACAAATAGCAGGGGGTCCAATAGCCACTTAGCGCTTGTTTTAATAAATAGCAGGGCGTACAATAGCCACTTAGCGCTTGTTTTAACAAATAGCAGGGGGTACAATAGCCACTTAGTGCTTCTTTTAACAAATAACAGGGGGTCCAATAGCCGCTTAGCGCTTGTTTTAAGTATTGTTTTTCTTAAATTTTTGGTTTCTTTTTTTGCTTCGTTTGTTTTGAAAAATTATAAGCAATTAATTTATCAAACCCCAGTGTCAAAATGACATCATTAATTATTTTTCGGAAATGTGGAATGCCAGAACTACAGTTTTATAAATATATGTCTCAAAGTGTTAAACGAGTTATACCATAGTAGTTTTTCGTTAACTTCCTTTATTTCCACACTTTTTTGTTAGCTTTAACTCATTAATAAAATGGTTTGTCAGCTGCAGTGTCGTTGTGCATCAGGATCTTATCTTCCAGAAAATTAGATAGTTCCGAACTTGGTAAAATTTTAGGATGAAATCATGTCTTACTTTTACTCTTACATCCTATCTTTATTCATATGAATAAATTAAACAATCAACAAACAAAAAAAAGTATGTGGGGTTTGTACCAACAACTTGAATAATTTGAATATTTAGGTGATAGGTTAATTTCAAGCTGTTGTTACATATACATGTGTTTATTCTTCCTTTTAGGGAGAGAAAGGAGAAACTGGTATGAGAGGCCGCCGAGGTACCTCTGGTAGACTCGTAAGTAAATTCAATAGAAAATTTCTGCATTTATATATATTTATATCTTAATGTGCTATACTGCCACAATTTTTACCTCTGGTATATCATGTAGTAAAATGTCGTATTGTTTTTAAATGCATAAATTAAAATGTCATATTGTTTTTAAATGCATGAATTAAAATGTCATATTGTTTTTAAATGCATAAATTAAAATGTCATATTGTTTTTAAATTCATGAATTAAAATGTCATATTGTTTTTAAATGCATAAATTAAAATGTCATATTGTTTTTAAATGCATAAATTAAAATGTCATATTGTTTTTAAATGCATGAATTAAAATGTCATATTGTTTTTAAATGCATAAATTAAAATGTCATATTGTTTTTAAATTCATAAATTAAAATGTCATATTGTTTTTAAATGCATAAACCAAAGGAAGAAAAAAGTTCGATAGTTTAATAAAACAAATTACAAATATGTTTAATTGTGACTTCCCTTATCAAGATTTCGATATACTTGCTTCTCTTATTGCAGATTAATTTAGATTTGTAAATTGGACTCACTTCCCTTTATTGTAATCATACAAATGATTTTTCACCCCAATATCTACTGAGGCTCATTAAATCACCATGGAAGTTGAAATAACAAATATACTTTTATTAAATGTTTACTGACATACTCTTACAAATATTCAAGAAAGTTTACAGGTTTAACCAGAAAAAATAGCAATCCTCAAGCATTAACGGTGCTAGCGTTCCAATAATAGCATTCTTTTCACATGTGATCTTTTAAAAAACATTTATGGTACATCTTTCCTGAACTGCACAACGGCAACGTGGTCAAGCAGAGGATGGCTTTCCTTTAAAACTTTGCCTAGTGAAATTTGATTTTCCCATTTTCTAAAATCTGTTGCGCTCATTTGGATTACAATTCTGACCTGTCAAACAATTTCTACAAAGTCTTTAAGGTCATAGAGTTGACCTTTTAGTTTTACCTCTTTCTCTACAAGATGATGGAATGAGTCTGCACTCATGAAATTGTGATCCGATTCAAAATATTTTAAGGTGGTAGACTGAAGTGTTGATTCTGGACATTCATTGACAATTAGAACTAAGTTTGAGTATAGAGCCTAGTTTTTATTCTTTGCACTACAGTTATCCATCCACAGTATTAAATGTTTTATGTCCCTATGCATTGGATTACAGATGAATTTCTTGAACGTACTTGCAAAATCTTCATCATGGTAGCCAACAATTCCTTGGTGCCACAGAACTGCATATAACCTTCCTATACCTTTACCAATTGGCGAAAAGCTTTCATTTTATGCGCAGATTCTCCCAGTAAAAACTGCATATTTAGCTCCTGGGATTTCTGGTAACATCCTAACTTTCTAAAAATCTAAAAAAAATATGCAGATTCCTGAGTTGTGTGACTTTTATCTTCAGATACGATTTTATCTACTTTGTAATATTCCCTCGCGCAATTTTTCTTTATTTGATGTACTAAATAACCCTCACACTACTTATATTTCTTCTGCCGTTTTCTTTTTATGCTTTTTACAGCATTCACAAAGGATTTCTGTTCTACCATTCTCTTTAGAACATTTAAGGATTAACTCCAATTCCTTTTTTTTATTCCATTGTGCAGAGTACTTCTTGCAACATGTTGAATTTTTCCTGGAATCACTTTTCCTTATATGACTTTTAGTTTGCTTCTGACATCAATTACATGCCAATTTGATTAAATCTGCAACTAAATTATGTTCTTCTGGTGTATTCTTTTTCTATGAGTCACTTGTTTGTGATTATCAGTGATGGATCAACATACAAAGTATGTGGAGCATACTCTCGTCTCTAGTGAGATATACCAGGCTCAAATGCATAAATATGCTCCTGCATAAACAAATCACTCTCTTTTGAAACAAAGTAGTAAAAATGTTCATGTTAAAGATGGCGATCTTCAGCAACATCGCTGTTCAATGCTATTTTCAAGAACTTGTTAGCAGTATACCCTAGTTTGTTAATATTACACACTTGAAACTCTTTCTTGTATGCTGTCTTTTGGCTTGTACTTCTCTTGTCTGTAAACCATCTGGCTTTTTGATTTTACCGGGCTTTGTCTCAACTTGAAGCACATATTTGAGAATCCAAGTTCTCTGAGTTTATTCCATTACACTCTGTGAATTTGTAATTTTTCTTCCTCAAGAATTTCTTTTTCAACTTTTGTAGGCTTGACACATTTCTTGGTATGTTTCTGATGTGATTGTGCAACAGGAATTTTTGGATTAGATTGCACCTTCTTTTTAATAGCTTAGCATCATAGCCATCCCACTTCATAAGCTATTTTGCATATCAATTCTTTAGCAGATATTTTCCAAAACCTTTCTTAAGGGCATAGCCATAAATTGCTGAGAAACCCCGTCATAAGTGCGATCACCTTCATGCGCAGCTTGTAGATAATTTTTGTTGCATAACCTGTCAATGATTCTTACATTCATAATGACCAGATCATCATCCCTGAAAGAAAATTGTTCATAATAACCATATATCTTCACAGAAAGAGGAGATCATGTATTTACACAACCAAATAAGGAGAATATATCACCTCATGCCATACCCAAATAAAGTTTTGCTAACCTACTGTTGTTGGATTCAACCAGAATATCTGTTGTTACATTTACTACTGGTTTTATTTGTTTGCTTGTGACAGTGATGTTCATTCCATCTTCAAACAATACTTTACAACTACCCAACCCATTCTTCAACAGCAGCCATTGGTTCGTAACAGCTGCATAATAACATCCACAGTATTGAGCCTTGACCTTTCCACAAACATTGAATAATGCTGACATGGCTTGTCTAACGGTTGGCAGTTTTGGCATTATGCAGTTATTTATTCCTAAATGAGTGTTGTGTTACATGTCTACAAATATAACAATATTACAATAAAATGTCACATAATATCAATGTTTCTCTATTCAATATCAAAATCATGACTATCTCTTTTAAGGCGAACGAATAAATAACTCATCACCACATACAAACGTAGAGAGTATCGGTACAGAGTATTGGTTAAGTGTACTGTGTTTAGATTTTATACACAGAGAAAAATAACTACAAACTATTGAAAGAAAATAATTACCTGAAGTAAGTAAAAATTCGTTAAGCTGGAGCCTTGATAAATGAAACCAATTGTTGGAACTGAAATCCTGATAATAAAAGCATGTTATCAATAATCTCGGTAAAAGAAGTATGTTTAAAACATAAATCCTTTATCAAGATGTTCCCTGTAATTCTAAGATGATAAATAATATCCTTTAAAAAGCTGTCACTTACTTCTTAATAAGAATTTTGACATCACATTGGACTTACAATTTTTTTTTACTAGATGTTGCGCTTACTTCGCACAGTATGTAATTCTGTTTACCTCAAAAGTTTCAAAAATTTCACTTAATTCCCATGTCAAGGTTTGGGCAGTATATTCAATTTGGCCAATAAACATGTTCATTTACAATTTTTAAATTTCTTTGTGATATTTTAATGTATTTATAATTGTTTAGGGAGATATTGGATTTAATGTATTTATAATTGTTTAGGGAGATATTGGATTTAATGTATTTATAATTGTTTAGGGAGATATTGGATTTAATGTATTTATTATTGTTTTGGGAGATATTGGATTTAATGTATCTATTATTGTTTAGGGAGATATTGGATTTAATGTATTTATTATTGTTTAGGGAGATATTGGATTTAATGGAAGCCCTGGAAAAGATGGTATGAAGGGTCAAATGGTAATCATTTTTGTTACATACAATTTTGCTTATAAATAATGAATTTTCTATATAAATATTATATATAAATATCATTTATATGACTCAAATATATGCCCACTTAGAGCATCTTTGAACCTATATCACCACCTACCAAACATTGAAAGATGGCAAGTTTTGTCCAAAAAATTGAATTTTCAAGTTTTATTACAATTATTATTTTTATTAATTATTTATTTTTTGTTACAAATCTGCCAAAACATTTTTAAGGTTTTAGAAAGAAAAATATTTGAAGGAATTTTAAAACTACTGTATCAAAAAAAAATTTTTTTTTTTTCCTGAATGAGGTTTAAGGCATCTTCTCACCAACATGTCCACTTGCCAGATTTTTTTAGGTTTAAACCGCAAAACACTTCTTAGTTGGTCTTAAATATGACATTGTTCTATTTTTCTCGGAAAGATTTTATTTCTATTTTGCTGAAGTCTTAATTTAAAAAAAGAAAAGCATTAAGTAAAAGTAAAAAATTTATCAGGCCTTTTAAAAAATTTCAATCAAATTTATCAACTTTAACATGTAATGTTAAAGCATTTTTTTTTTTATTGTTTTTGAGAATTTACATTTCAGTTCTGCCAAAGTTCTATCTCATGCTAGAAGATGTCTCTATCATACCTAAAAGTATAAGCCATGCACTAGTCAAAATTTCTCTAAAATTTGTTTTAAGACATTCTCTGATTCTGCAGACTTAAGATTTATATACCAAATTTTTAATGCGGGATTTTGTTGCTTTCGTTCTACGAATTGATTAGTTGGTAAAGTTTGTTTGTTTTATTTTTTTTTTTTGTTTTTTTTTTTTTGTGATTGTTTTTAGTCAAGATATTTTCTTCTCATGCACAAATTTTCTCAGTAAATTATGAATCTTTCAATTTCTTTTTCATTCAGTTTCAATTCCAATTATTTATATTTTAAAATATCCAACACATACTGAAAAACAACAACAACAGGTTTATTTCAGTTTTGTGGCAGATTTTTAAAAAGTTTTTCAATGAATTGTTAGAAAGTTATTCAGGAGAAGTCATTTGAATAATTTAGTTTTAATTCTACTAAGCTTTTGTTTAAAGTATATTCTTATATCCTAAATTTTGCAAAGGCTTGAGGGTGTCTATATTTTATTACTTAACATGTTAACTTTTTCCAAAATTTAAGTTCCTGTATACAATATTGTGTATTTGTTAGGGTATGAAAGGTGATGAAGGTATTCCCGGTACTACTGGCGAAAGAGGAGAAATTGTAAGAATTGCCTTTATAAACCACTAAAGAACCCTGTGAAATAAATTTACTCTCCTAAAAAAAATAGTTATGAATTTTAACTTTAACGAAAGAAAATTATGCAGGGTGAGCACGCTGTTATTCAAGTCTGCATCTAAATGTCAAACATCAAACGTGTTTTTTTCTACGATCTTCAATGACAGCCAAAGTTTCCTCATAGATCATTTGACTTTATATAAGCCATTTTGAAATTTTTAGAGAACGCAATTAAATTCATTTTTCTATGCAAAATTCCAAGCTTTGATTTATCTCTCACTAATGCCCTTAATTTGCCTAAAAACCAAAAATCAGATTTACTCTAAGAATTTTCTTTTCTAGTTTAGATTAGAACTGTTAATACAGTTTCTATATAGTGAATTCACACCTCAACATAAATGTATGATCACAATTAGCTAAGAAAATATTATAAATTATATGACTCACATAAAAGCCCTTTAAATAAGGTATTAGGGTATTTATGCTGATGGATTTCCAATCGTTTTTACTCTATATATGTGCTTTTTTTAACTATTAAAGATATTTACATGAACAATTGCGCAGATTTTTAAATCTTTCGATGTTTCAATTGTTTTGATTTTCACTTATGAAAATAACTCTTAAATAAGTTTTCAAAGAAAAGCTAATTTTTTGTATTTAATACTCATCAGTGAATTTTTTTAGGTTTTTTATCTATAAATAAAAATACATAAATACGTAAAAAGTATTACATCATAAAAACATTGCATCATAAAAACATTACGTTGTAAAAATACATAGATAAAACTTTAAAACGTCTTACTTAATTAATTTTTTAGATAATCGCTTTAGCATCAAATATTAGATATATATACATAATTTTTTTTGAATTCTTTATTTAGGGTAAAAGAGGACTTCCTGGACCAGATGGAGAATATGGATTGCCAGGTGTACCAGTAAGTGCACAGCTTTTTTTTTCAGGTTTAAACATTAATTGTACAAATTTCTGATGAATATCTGAATCATAATCTGATGAAATTTTGATGTAATTCTAAATAAAATATCAAATCGAGTCTTTAAAATGAATACAGCATGTCCAGCAATATTTTCTTTTTTTTTTTGCAGATAGTTGTATTATTAATACTGTTTGTGGCTTCTTCTCAGAAATCGTTAATTTCGTTTTTCTTGTTTTTCGCATGAAGTAGCAGGATCCTAAACAAATAAAGGTGAAGTGGTATTTCTTCTTTCTTTTCCCCCTCGCCATTCCCAAATCTTTCAACACCAGCTATATGTTTTTTTTCCTTACAAAGTTAATTCTTTTTATATTTTAACTCCAGGAATTTTTGGATATACAATTGATGGATATGAAAGGAGAACTCTCTCTATATTATCAAAACAAATGCTTTTTTGAATTAATAAATAAATAAATTTCCAGAGGGGGTTTTATTTTCAGGGAATTTTTGAGACATTGAAGTGATTTTGCAGTTTATTTGTCCAAATTTACTTTTGAAAGTAATTTAGGTGGAATTTTAATAGTTCTTTGAACAGCAACAAAGATTAATGCAGATTCACTTAGAAAATCATCTAGGAGATGATCAAAAGTGTTTTTGCTACTCAAGAATAAAATTTACCAAACTTGTTTTGAAAGTTTTGAACTCATGCAAAATTAACCTCTGTTTTGTTTAGATTCTAAAAATTCTCTTTTTGACTTGGGTTTTTTCTTAAACTAAATTTAAAAGCTGAAGTTTTTGAAGATTATTCAAAAAATAATTATCGCGTTAACATCTGTATGACATCAAAATCTCTATGGCATTAAAATCTGTATCACATTAGAATCTGTGTGACTTTAAAATCTGTATGACTTTAAAATTTGTATGATCTTAAAGGAAAATTCTTTTGAGCTTTTTTGCACATCGACTTCATGTCAATAACGTTAAAAATTTTATGAAGCATGTTCCTCAAACCTGTAATGACTCAATTTTATTTTCCTAAAACGTTTTTTTTTTTTTTTTTTTTTTTTTCCACCTGACAAAATAAATGCTTGGTTTTGAATAGACCTAACCCTCTTACTTTGGTTTCATTAAATTTGTATAATATAAAAATTTAGTCCATTGAAAAAGGCAAATTATTGTCTTACTTGCTAGGTTTTAAAGTAATGTAATCTTGTTGTAGGGTGTGAAAGGCATTGTCGGAAAGAGGGGATACCCTGGACCAATAGGTCAAAGAGTAAGAATTTATTGTTTATTTGACTGGATATTACCCATTCAAAAATTCTTTACAGCACTTTCATTATGAAATCTTCATACAGTAAAACAAAGGTGCATTTTCTACATGATTTCAAGTTTGCAAAAAAAGAAAATTCTCAAATGCTAAGATGTTCAAAAATCTTTTTTTTTTTTTTTTTTTTTTTTTTTTTTTTTTTTTTTTTTTTTTTTTTTGTAACAGTGTCAATATAAAAGTGCAGAGGAGTGAATGTAAAAGTTTAGAATTTTAGTTTTAAAATATTTTTAAGCTTGTTATTAATTTTTTATAATAGGGTCCTGCAGGTAAGAAAGGAAGAGTTGGTATTGAAGGATCTGCTGGTGCCCAGGTATTTATGCAGATTTATATATATTATATATTTTACCACCAGTCCTAAAATAATTACTAAAGATAATACATATATACTTTTAAAATTGATGCAACATTTTGTGTTGTGGTTCTTAAAAATTAATCTAAAAGAGTATTCTAAAATGAGTTACTGCTAATTTGGAAGAAGTATATAAAAGTTTGTTGTTCACCTCAATTTGTTTACAACCAGTCAATCTGTTAACCTTTGTATAACATTTTTATTTTCAGGTTTTAGAACATTTGAAACACTTATAAAATTCTGTATTTTCTTTTAATAACAATCTTAACTTTATTGTTGTCATCGTCATCATTTATTAACCTTGCTCTTGAAAGACTTAACACGTGCAGCGTGTGTCGATCTAATCTCATGCAGCGTGTGTTGATCTAATCTCATGCAGCATGTGTCGATCTAATCTCGTACAACGTGTGTCAATCTAATCTCATGCAAGATTTATTGTGGAGACAGTTGGGATAATGAACTGTGACACGCACTAAACTGGTGTTTGTCATGTTCTACAAAATAAACGTTACAATATGGGCTTAATTATAAGTTTCGTGTTCATTTTAGGGCCCACCTGGAATTCATGGAAAAGTTGGGTACCCTGGAAAACCAGGAAAAGCTGTAAGTAATATTTTCAAATACCAACTACATCAAAACTGTCTGAATAGTTTTTGCTATAAGCCATTCTATATTTAGAACTATAAAGTTTGTTTTAAAGTTTGTTTTAAGTTTGTTTGCTTGTTCTAAAAAATAGGAATTTAGATAAGTTATAATAATTATGTTAATTATAATTAAATATTTATTTAAATATAATTATTTCCTTATCTATCTATCTTTATATCGTTAGGTTAATTTTTGTATATTTCAGCATAATTAGCTGCGCTAAGACAAAAGCGTAAGCTAAAAATACTAAAATTGATAAAGTTTTGTGGTTTCTAGATTATGTATTTTTCTCAGTTCATACAGAGTTCACTCCATTTGGGCTATTCAAAAAATTGGCAACCAATCAAAATTCATTGAAAAAGCTGCCGATTCAAATTTCTTTTTGATAAATACGATGATGCCAGCATATAACCTTTTTTTGTTTTTTCAAGAAAATAATATACAAAATAAATCAGATTTAAAGTCTTTGTTTATTTTTATTTAGGGAGTAAGAGGTATGCCTGGTCAACCAGGTGCACAAGGAGAACAAGGATCAATGGTGTGTAAATTTTTATTTTCATTTCTTTTCTTTTTTTTTTTTCTTTTTTTTTATAGTTTATTTTTACTAAACCTGGTGAAATTCAATAGTGAATTCATCTGCCGTAAATAAACACTTAAAAGGAAATATCTAAAATCACTAGTAAAGAATATCAAAAATGTATAAAAAAAATTTTTTTCAAGGGAAAAGAAGGTGATCGTGGATCTGCTGGTATCAATGGTGAAAAAGGAGTTAAGGTGAGACGATGAATATTCGTGTAAAACTCTAGAGTTTGTAAGATTCAAATTGTGAGAAACTTTTTAATATTTTTTTACATCTATTTAATAATATTCATTACATCATTATACATCACATATCTTATATCATAAAATTTTTTACAATTTTACAGTTATCTTTTAAACAGTAATTTTTATAATTTCTCAATTTTCTTTTTAATAGGGTGATATTGGCGAAAAAGGTTTAAAAGGTATTCATGGAGAAACTGGGCTGCAGGTAGCAGTTTTAATGATTTTCTTTCCCTGTTCTTCTCCTTATCAAAATAGGGCCCTGCTCCTCTCCTTTTCAGAGCAGTGCTAGATTATTCCTCCTTTTTCCAGAGCATTGCAAGATTGCCCTCATCTTCCCAAAGCAGTGTTAGAGTGTACCTCTTTGTCCCAGATATTATATTATCCCTCCTTTTCCAGTGGATGATCTCACTAGGAAGCTTTTTTTAAATAAAAATTCAGTTGAGGTAGAATTTGATTTAACTTCTTTTTTTTTAAATCAATCAATATAAATCAATAAAAAAATCAATAAAACAATATAAAAGAATTCGTTTTAAGTTGGAAACTTTTTTTCTCAAAGCAAAGTTTTAAAAAATAGAAAAATTTCTTCAACATTTTTTCAAAAAAAAATGTTAACTCGTCTATCGTTTAACAGCCAATAACCAGGGACTTGGTAAATATTTTATGTAATGGTAGATTTTATATTACAGGGAAATTCAGGGCCAGCTGGGGTCCCTGGTGCTGGTGGAGACAATGGGAATATAGTAAGTGTGTTTCGATTATTAATTAATCGCTTGCTTTAATTGATGCTCATAAATTTGATTGTACTTTTTATCATCAGTGATACAGAAGAAATATTTATTGTAGGCGCAGAGAATCACAATATAGGTCAATATAAAAATGCTTTTTTATTTTAGTGTTATTATTAATTTATATTAATATAAATATAATCACATAAGTTTTTTATATGTTGGTTTTAGGGAGTTAGAGGCAATAAAGGTGATACTGGAACAACAGGAGCACCGGGAGTAACAGTAAGATTGAAATTGCAGATTTATTTTTCATAGAGTAAAAGATTATTCAACTTGTTCGATGTCTATTTTATTTAAAAGGAGAATTGTCAGGAGAATTAAATTATAATCTATAATAATAATATAA
>JAUZNK010088448.1:0-12668 GCA_035046665.1 Euphysa ruthae | reverse complement strand
ATATATTTGATATTGAGTTATGTCACTGATACATTTCTTTTTAAAAATTATAAAATGTGTTTGATTTTTCGTACTAAAATATTTTGGATTAGGGTCAATAGATTCTTTCCAATGAATTTCTAAGAATGTTATATTAAGTGTCGAATTTTTGGTTCTTTCAATTGTTATACTAGGATCAAGACTTTAACATCAGCTATATTTGTTATGATAATTTTTAGCCGCATAATCACGTCTTGGAATTTATTTATTTCTAGACCTCAGCATAAAGACATCTGTGATAGCAAGTTTGTATTCCATAATTTTTTTGAATGGTCGGTCTCAAGAGTATTGAAAAATTTAAAAATGAAACCGCTGAATAAAAATACCGCTGGTAAATTTTTATAATGTTAAAGTGATTCTCGAAATTTACGATCACAAAAGAAAAGAGCATTACATCAAACATAAATATCATGTTGTTGCCCAAGATCAGATAGCTTCTTCAAAAGAGTCTACGAATATAATAATATAATCCCTCCAATTGTAGAAAATACTTGTCAAGAACTAAATGGAGTAATATTTCTTGACATCAAAGATATGATAAACTGTAAGTATAATTTTTTATGAAGCAGAAAATAAAAGTGAAGGTTTTCTAAATACTTATAACAAATTTGTATAGAAAGTATTCAAAGATTTTTGGTGACTTTTTCACATGATTATTTAATTGTAACGGTAAAGTCTTTTCGTTCGGGAAAGTATTATTCCTCCGAAGAATTTAGTTTCTGACTTGCAAAAAATTATTTTATTTAAAGTTTTTAACGTCTGAAGCAAAATGCTATTTTTGATTTTACACCATAAATGTGAATAGAATGAATTCAAAACAATTAAAATGGTGGTTTACACTTCTTCGTTATATTTGTTATATAGCAAGATAATAGTTTATGTCACTATCCGTCCGACACAGAAAAAAACAAGATAACTGATAACCATTTTGTTGATAAGATAACGAAATAGTTGATTTCCATTATCTCTCTGAAACCTCTGCTTACTTCAACTACATGTGAAGAAGAATGAGTAAAATCCCATCATTGAGAGGGGCAAGAATTAAATTGGTAGTAATAGGTAATTTATAGGTAACTAATTAAAAAAATCTAACGTAAATTTATATTTTCATGTATAATTATGAGAGCTAAAATATACAAACTGCCATAGATTATGCGCAAAACTGGCATCCAATACATTGGCCTTGGTCAGTGTAGTGGTATGGACCAGAGAATTGTTAAAGATATGGACGTTGCTACGGGAACGATGATCTGTTTATAATGTATTAAAATCTTCCGTTAATTGTTTTGAAATTGTGCATAATTTTTGCTATTACCCTCAAATAGTAATAAACTGTGTCCTAGTGTAAACAGAGAAATAAAAGCAAGATTTTATATAGAACACTGCTTCTATGAAATCTAGAAAAAGGTTATTCAAATTATTTGAATAAGGTTGAAGAGATTGAATAAGAGTGGAAGTTGCCCATTGTAGTACTCTAAGGACTTGATGAAAAAAACAATAATGCGCTCAATGGTCACGCACATGCATCTTATGGTTTAATGGTCAATATCATGCATTTTTAGTACTCATCAGATGAATGAATCAAATAACATTCGTTTGAAGAAAAGAACATCAAAAAATGTTTCATTTTCAATGACACACATTATTACAAGCAATTTTTCTTTTTATGTTAAATTTTCAGTGAAATATTTATAGCACTAAGTGCTATAATTTTCATTTTATCTTTGTAATTAAAGCAATAATTATAATAAGCGTGTTTTATGTTTCTTTTATGTAACTAATCATGATACGTAGAAGAAACACTGTGAGCAACATTATGCGTGACTCATAAGTACTAAAAAGGTTAATCTCATTCAATAAATATTTCATTGTATAGTTTTCTTGGAGTTCTGTAGTCTAAAATTGCTTAAAATATTGCTTTTTGTTCTTCTAAACTCGATTAAATGTGTTTAATATTTGGTGGTATAGGTCATTTCCTTTTAAACTATTGTAAAGCGAAATTAATCAACTACAAGATTTCAAAAAAACTTATTATTTTTATAAGATAAGCAGCTTTTAAAAATTTCGATTATTGTTGATCCTTTCATTTAAGTTTATTAGTGGATTTTTATTGAAGATCCTAATAAATGCATTAAAAAAAGCTTTTAAGGGTGGGGATGAAAAAAAAGCCATTGATTATGTTCTAAATATGATGACATAAATCTTCATATGAGTCATATTTTATCTCTGGCGACGTCTTGAATAGCATTAAATCTTTTTTGTCTGGCAGAGAAATTGAGGTGGTCAGCTATGGCCAAACTTCGAAATATTGGTGTTTAAATTCTACCACTCGAAATTCTGTTCTAGGATCTAAATTTTTCTAAATTTGATTAATGACTTTCCTGATGCTATTCTTTGCATGCTC
The DNA here is from genome assembly GCA_035046665.1 of Euphysa ruthae. NCBI lineage: Eukaryota > Metazoa > Cnidaria > Hydrozoa > Anthoathecata > Corymorphidae > Euphysa > Euphysa ruthae. Next base: position 10,225 of record JAUZNK010088448.1, on the reverse strand, counting down.
GCTGTATATGCAGTTGATAGTGCATTGAATTCATCTTGATGAAAAAAAAAAGATATTTTTGAAAAGTTGAAATTACGGCTGATTTGGAAGATGATCTTTGCACTGTTGTTTGATGAGGTGAGAAATAGTTGGTATCATTCAATGCTTTAAAAAATAAATTTCTTTACATAAACCACTTTAGTGGTTTATGTAAAGAAATACAATTCATTCCATCTGTGCTGATGAATGGTACGAATGTCGAAAAATTTTTTGTCAGATGTTTTTAAATTTTACACAAGATAATAAGGGCCAAACGCAGGTCTAGCAGATGGGGCCCGCAGATCTGCTAGTAGACATATAAAACACAGATTTTACCGTTTCATATGTTTATACCAAGCTGCCTTTTCTATTCAAAGTTAACTATTGTGTAGCTTATCTAAAGGAACCAATTATGATAATCTAGAAAAAAACTGGTTTTAAATTTTTTTCAAGTCTTCCTTCCAAAGATTTGTTCTAAGAAAAATCTAACAAATCTCTATCGAAGAAAATATTGTGTTTAGCTTAAGAAAATTATTAAACTCTTTATCGAGATTGCGCATGCTCAGGAGCATGCGAATTATAAATTACACTACCAAAATTAATAGTAATACACATTTTCTTATTTCTTTTTCTATTTTTTTTTAAGTTAAAAATCAAGAAGTTTTAAAGAGATAACATAGGTAAGCGTTTATAGCTTTTATTTTTATAAAGCTTTTGACACACTATTTACTGTTATCTGTCAACACAACAGTTTTCTGCATCTACGTGTTTTCTCTTATACATCTAAATGGAAACAGTGTGTCTATAATATGAAGTTAGCTGAATAAAATTGCTGTGCCAGAAAAAAAAACGTGCTTGTTGAACGGATGTTTGAGACTGAGCATTTTATTCCATTGTGAATCCGTGGTCTAATGCTAAAAAGTCGGACTAAGGGGTAGAAATTATTAGCTCGACCTCACGTGATGACTTCAAGACGAAATCAAAGATTATTTTTTACATATATAACAGCAAAAATGAGTAGTTCCCACTTGCCAAACTCATAATACATAATTAATAAATATTTTCGTTTCTGTAATGAAAACAGGTTGCTGACATGAGAATGCTTTTCCCGCGAAATTTGAATAAGCATTTAAAAAGTTAACATACGTTAATTATGATAATTAGGATGATTATGTTAACTTAATAGTTAAGGAGAAGTCCTTAAAATTCAATAGTTTTTCTTATACATTGTTGGTGCCATGATAGCTCACTTTCAATTGGACAGAATGAAATTGATAAACAAATTAGAGGTATTAACAAAGAAAGGATTTAATAGGTCATTTATGGTTTGAAGTTTTGTATGATAACTTTTTTTTATTTTTAATATATTTTATCTTTGCCCACCAAAGAGAAATATAATCAAATTCAACCATACAATTTATGCAAATCCTTGTGTTTTTATTAAAAGTGGCATAAATTTTAAAATTTAATTTCTGCTAATGCAGTGGATTTAAGTTTTACAAGAAGCAAAAACTTTAACGTAAAGCTTTCCAACATAGCTAACTTACAAACCAATGACATAAAATCATGAAAAAAAATTGTTTGGTATTGAATTTTTATAAAAGTAGTAACTTCTTTTACTTTTTATTTGGTTAATACAGTATTAAAAAGTCGAAGAACATAAAGCACAACCAGGGTCACCTAAAATTTAGACATTCATTCTAAAAGACGTGTGTTGTGATTTCATTGAATTTTTCAATATTCATGATAATTACTGTAAAACTTTGGGAAAATAAAAACAATATAAAAATATTTTTAGGAGAAATAAAAAAGGAAAAATCTGTAAGATTTTGTTTAAAACTTAAACTTTAATTTTAAGTGAGGCTGCTGATGATGATTTATTTGCTGAAATTGAGCAAGAACATATTATTAGCATGAAAACAGTAAAAAAAAACCATTTGATTCCATTGGTAAAAATGCTACTGAAGAAGAATACCTTTTACAATACGCACACAATTTCATAACATAAAAATAATTTTTTGCTGACAAAATCGCATATGTTCGACGAATACTTCATCAAAAAGTAATATCATGTAATATATCCATCGACTAAGGACTGTAGCTCTGTTGAATTAATGAATATCAGCGAAATTAAGAGGGAAGTAGGTAACTATGCCCTTTTTTGTAAACTCTTAAATACTGCATTTCACTGTCGACTGACAGTGTTTTACCGTACGATTTATACGCTCACCTGTTATTATTTTTAACACAGAAAACATTTGAGTATTACTACATTGATGATAATTCTTTAAAAGTTCAAGGATTATTTCTTGACTTGTCTTAGAATTTCGCATTTCACTATGTACATGATATACAATAATTTCTATAAAAATTTTTTTTTTATAAATTTTTCTTTTATTAGATCAAATCAAATGTTATTTTAATATTGTCGACAGAGAATTTATTTCTATTTGCAGTTTTGTTGTATTTTAATAACTGATAGCGTAAGAAAAATTGTTGTTTGTTGAATTCTCTTGCAGTTTTCTTCTATCATCAATTAAGATATCCAATTTTTAGTTTTAACTGGTCATGCTTTTGCAAACTTTTATGTAATGGTACGCCTTTACATCTAAACAAACTTTGTTCCATTAGTAAAATTGTCTCGAAATTTATGTTTGCTGACTCCCAAAAGTAAATAAGGCGTACCAAAATGACTAGAACAACATTTTTTCTCTTAGATGCATCTCAAAACATATTTTTACTTATTCATTTTATTGAAAACGGCAATTGAGTAAGAACTGAAAATACCATATTTTTATCATATTTTTCGAACTCTTGTGTTGCTTATTTTCTTATCGAAATTTTAATAAAGAAAGTATAGATAAAGAAAGTAACAAGTTCATCGTTGATTCAAATTCAAAAGCAAATTTTATCTTTGTTACTCTTACAATACTTTTTAAAAGACCTCTGAATAAAAGTTCTAGATATTTTGAAGAAATCCTCTATTTGTGTGTTTACACTGTTGTTGCGTATGGAGAGCGTTTTGGCTATACTACTTTATGTAATAAATAGTATGCTTTTCAATACCGCTTGAAGTTTGTAAAGATATTTCGGGTTTGTTCTATATGCTTATGTTTGTTTATTTACTTTTTTTGCAGCTGTTTTGTAGCTTTTGGAGGTTTGTTAGGTCCAGCATAATATATTTTAGGCTCTTATTATGAATTTTACCTGAAGGAAATAGGTGTGCTCTAACAAAACATAACATTTCTCTTTGTTATCAGTAATCGGACGAAATAATTTATGGAAATATTTTGCATATAGCTGTTTGTCAACTGGTTTGTTATGAATGCATGAGAACTGCACAGAATATTCTTGTAAGTCGCACACGGTTTATTATATCCTATATCACAGCTTAATTTTAAAAAAGTGTATTTGAAAATTTCTTTTTTTGATATGAATAGTAAATATTGCCTCTATTTTTATAAAAATTAATTTACTGAAGTATCCAAAAGACCCTCTCGAAATCGACCAAAAGAGCAACATCATCTACCGTATTCCATGCCAAAATTATCCTTCTGTATACATCGGAGAATCCAAAAGATCCTTAAAAAGCAGAACTGACGAACGCAAGCGTGCAGTCAAAAAATACGACACCTCTAACGAAATCGCTATACACTCATGGAAAAAAGATCATTCATTTCAATGGGATAACAAATCGGCCATCGATTTTGAACCTCGCCTTGTCCCTCGCAAAATTAAAGAAGCTATCTACTCCGTCAAAGAACTTTACCATATTAATCGAATTTCGTATACTCTTCCTGATATCTGGTTACCCACGATATAAACATTCCTCGTCAGTCCGCAAATATCTACATTCATTAAACTTTCCTTGATGGTCCGCATTATTACTACGTCACTAATAAACACTTGAATTCGAGCCTACTCTATCCATATATAAACTTTAAATTTTTAATTGTAGCTAGCCTGATGATAGGAGCAGCAGGACTCCTGAAACATCGCTCAAATAAATTTTATAACTCATGACATGCGTTTTGTCTCTTAATTATTAATGCCTGAGTTGACAAACACAAATATTTTTGAAATTACTGAAGCTTGTTTACACGGAACCACGTAGGAACTGGGTATTATTCTAAATCATTAATATTGCGATTAGAATATCTAAATGTTTAGAAAATCTAAAATAGTATGAAGTGTTAATTAATTATTTGTTAAGAGGCGATTAGAATATCTAAATGTTTAGGAAATCTAATAAAGTGTGAAGCGTTAAATGATTGTGTTAGACAAAAAAATACTATTTGTGTACTTCTAGTGAACATATATGTCTCTTTTTATTTGTACTTATAATTTTAAGGAAAATAATTTTTTTTTGGAAAATTAAAAAACTTAATACACGAAAATGCGATGGTGTTTTTGTCAAACCAATATCTATATCTATTTAATATCTATCTACCATACACCATATTTACCTTTGGCTTGCCAAAAAACTTGCCATGCTTTGACAAACCTTTATATATTGGTGACACATTTAGATAAATTGGCTATTTCTCCTGAGGTAATTCATAAAATTGAATTTTATTCAAGAGTTCAAAATTTTTAACCTTTTTCCAGGTATATGCTATAGCTCTATCTTTCGTAATTTTGTGAAAATATTTACTAAGCGTATTTTTGTACAGTCCAACGAGTAGGTCAGAATGCAAAGATACTTTAAGGCACGTTCCTAATTCAAACTCGCTTCATATTTGTTTAAAAAGGGTTTTCTTTTTGAAAAATCTTTTACAAGTTTAATAATTTCTTGTGCGATGTCAAATAAATCTTTAAGTGATCAGACTTTGGTACATGCTTCCTTAACAGCACGGTTTAGGACATGACTACAGCAGGGTGTGTAAAGTAGCTTTAAATTTAAATTTTCAAACTGCTTGGTGCATCTGTTTTTAACTCTAGCTATTACTGGTAGAATGATGGGCTTGAATTCAGCTATTGGAGAATAAAAATTAAAATTTATAGAAAAGGAATTTTGAGCTCCAATTTGAATGATCGATACAAAGAAATTCCTCTGAGGTTTCCTACTGATCGGAATCGGTGTTTTTATTGCTGGATTTTTTAAAGGCATGTGCATCAGCCATGAGGATTTGCATAACTGCTTAGACACTTGAAGCAAAATATTTTCTCAAAAATTTGAGAAAGTATTTTGCATTTTGCAACTCAGATGCATTTTTATTCATAATATGCAATTCTGTAGTTGCTACAAATGAAATCTAATTTTTAGAAAAGTTCGGTGAACAGTTTCTGTTCTAAATTAACTTTTCTTGTGTGTAAGCAAATATGACTTTTAATACACAATCTTTGTTGTAGATTTGAAAAAAAACCGTCGCAAGGCTGAAAGGTAAATTATATGTAGACTGTTAAAACTCTTTTTTATTTCATACATATTTCGTAAATAAGAAGAAACGAAGACATTCAAGTTTGCAATTGTTGTGGATTTCTTTTCACTAATTCTCCTGAGGTGTGGAAGTAAACTCTCGTAATTTGGTTACTTTTCCTCCCAAAGCCTTTGGATCAATTATTTTGTGTTCAAATTTATTGTATTCTCAAATTTTTATGAAATGATAAAACTGAAAATGTTCTTATTTCTAAGTCAATTGCAATACACATTATAGTAATTTTCATTAGTTTTTCTGTCTGAAATCAAAGTGAAAATAAATCCCATAAAGTTTAAATAATTGTTTTCTTCCTAATGCCCAAAAAAATTGTAAATATTTATTTGTTTATTTATTTAGACTCGCTAACTACGATTTTGCCGGAGTGATACAGTCTAATCTTTATAAAGACATAAACATTGAAGAAACTGAAAACAATATAAAGTGGAAAAGAGAAAGTATGCAATCGTTCAACAATATGTATTTTGGTGCTCCAATAATGTTGGTGCTCCTGAAAAACGTATCAAATTAGACTTGATAATGGCAGCAAAATGTTATCGGGTTAAGATTGTTCTTCAATCTTATAATAAAAGAACAGATGAATATTTTATTCGCGAACGTCATGAAATAATTAAGCCGTGGGATGAGTTTGGTAGAGGAATTAATAACGGGAAGATTTATTTGAACAAGGACGAATTCGGAATTTAGTTTTTTGTTTATTTCATTTATTATTTACAAAATTTATACCGAATATATGAAGATTTAACCAGATTGGAACAGTTTTGAAGATCGAAATACCAGCACCATTATTATGCTTTAGGAAAATAATTCCAATTCTTTGGCAAAACTGTTACACTGCTCTCCGATTCATGTTAACAAACTGCGCTAAATAATCTTATAAATATAAGCTCTCATTAACAGTTTTACAGAGCCGAAGATAAAACAGATATATCAACAGGTTTTCTCTTATACAACACATTATTACCCCCCTTCAATGTCATTGCTTTAGAGTTACAACTTTGCATCGTCGTGTAAATAGTCGTTGTTTTAAAATTCTTCCTTTGGATACAACATATCGAATTGAAACCCAGTAATTATCAAACATATCATGGTTTAAACTGTTCATAATATGGTATGAATATCTGCTAAATTATTTGTTAGAAAGTTGCGAAAAGCATTATAGCTAGAAATATTAGCTTTTCCTTATCCCTCTTTCTCGACCCACATTTTCACACCAGAAGAGCACAATCACCAAATTTAGAGATATGAGACCTCATTGAAAATCTCATTGTTATGTCATTCAATAATACTCAAAATAGAATATTATTTTTTTGAAGCAGTCAGTAAAGTTAAATATTTAAGTATATAATTGTTAGCATATCATTTAATGACTTAGTAAATACTTTATTCTAATTTTTTTTTCGTTCAGGCCTCCCCAACCCCACCTCCCTTATTTGTTTATTGCTACTTTTTTTAATTTTATTTGTATTCTTCTAAATAACTTATTTGGTTAAGATAATTCTACCAACTAAAATTGATACCTTAAAAAGGGTTCCATGAAACAAGATTCCATGAAACGATAGTCGTGCCTTAACTTCTAGGTTTTCCTTCCAGTTGGAACATATCAAAGTCTTTTCTTATTAATTAATCTTTCCTTAAATAGAACTTACGTAATTGTTTGACCTTAATGATATTTCAAACTTGTAATGTTTACGCAAGTTTTCTTAGTATTTATTAGGGAAAGAAACTGCATTTATACTTAAGCTATGTGCATATCGCACTGGAACTATTCTTATCGATCTACCAAAAAATATTTCACATAATAGATCACAGATTCTGCCTAAGAAATAAAAGTGCATGCGATTTTCATAAAATTTATCACAAAAAAAAGAAATCCATTTCGGTTATTTCAAAGTCAATAAAAATAAATATGTGTCATAGTTAACGTAAATTATCTGGTAAAAGCAAAAGTAATGATAAAAAAAAAAAAAAAAAAAAAAACATCAGATTTACATATCTTTTAAAACTTTCAGTGAAGATAAATGAAATCGAAATTTCGCAATAAATTGTTAAACGCTAAAAATTTTTAAAATGGCTGACAAACTTTCTTTGTGATAAAAGAGTAGCTTCGTGGTGTTCCTTAACCGTAGCGAGTTATTTTTCATGTAAAATTAACTCGAGACTCGCACTCTTTCAGAAGGCGAGAGATTAATCCAAGCAAATTTTCCACTCAACCATGTTATAAATCTTTCGATCAGGACTAAAACATTCCGTAATGACTGCAAAATTGCGAAAATCGTTATTTAAAGAAGGATTAAAACTGAAGGAAAATCTACAGGTCAAAATTTCAAGTCAATATCTTTGTTGATAGTTGTATCCAAAATCTTAGAAAAAGATTCTGATGACCAAACTGGGGAATTCCTTCAAGAATAAAATATACTTCGATCAGGACTTCGAAAAGGGCGCTCAAATATCTTTTACATAAATTTTGGCCATTCACCTGTTTTTAGCCTATATAAATGAAACGAAACAAGCTAAAAACTGTTAGTTATTAACAAATAACAAAGGTAATGAAATATGAGGTCAGGGATGAGTCTTTTACCCTTTCAAACGATAGAATTAGAATTACTTCTCTATGCAGTTGATTCATGTTTAATTTTTCAACATAAAAATGGAAGGGAAACAGAATATTATTAAACAGATTTTTGCTATCATTTTAGAGCGGTTTGTAAAGTAAGCATGTATTTATTCTACCACAAACATGGATATGCTATGAAAATTATAGGGCAAATTAATAATAGACAATATTAATAAATAAAAAACTAAAAAATAAACATGGATAAAAAATCAAATAAAGAACAAATGATGGTAAAGACCGGCAAAAAATTGTCTGTCACAACAATATTTCCATTTTGGTCACGTTATGCATCAACATACAAAAACATAGAGAGATTGATTCAACAGAAGCATTGTAAAAAAAAGAAAATAATTAATTTTTTTTCTTTTAAATATAGTCTATATTTATTACGTCTGCGAACTGCATCCTGAGAGTTAAAAAAAATGTTTCTTTGATCTTATGTTTAAAAACGTTATTCTTTGTCTTATATTTCATTTGAAAGGTGGTTCTATATAGAGGAATGTTTTTATGACAAACAATTTTTTACCATATGGATTTCTAAAGGGTCTATCTAACCTTAGATAGCTGTTTCGTAGTAGGATTCCTAAATTATTAAAAATTTTAAAGATTTCTGGAATGTAACTTAAGTTTACTCTACTGCAGAATCTAAATACATGTGCAGCAATACCGCGATACCCTCACATCAATAGGTAGCCAATTTATGGTTCTACACTGCTCAGTATGGGCATGAGTATTCATTTTTAAACAAAAATTTTTACATTTATTTTTTGCAATTTTTAAACGGATTTTAAGCGATTTGTTGAGCTTAAATATCAAGAAGAGGATGTCTAGTCAAGGTGAGGTGGAACCTGTGCATTGCATAAAGCATGTTTTAAGGATATATGTATAAAAAGTATAAAAAAATGGATATAAAATTTTTATAAAAATTGGAGTTCAATAAAGTCTATAAAAAATCAAATATTTGTGTAAAATAATTTGTTGAAAATGTGAAAATTATCAAAAGGACCATAGTCTGAGTGAAAGACTTCCACATAGCGTTGCCAATATCCTTCTCTTTGTTTACCATTTTTTTCGGCAGCTTCTTTATCAAACCACTCTAAAGAATCGTTTGTTATTCTAATTGTTTTCATGGATAAAATTTACAAAAGCTAAGTTAACACTATCAGAATTTTAACAATTTGGAAAATTTTCTTGGCCTAATCTTTTATTTAGTTGGTCATTACTCTAGTTGCGCATAGATTTATATTTTTTTAAAAATTTTTGTACCTGGCATAAACCTAGTGATTTCGCAAGTACCAAATTTGACTTATGAGCAGAAAAAGAAAATATGATATAATTAAGACGAGGTCTTTGATGTTATTCTAGTAGGATCCTTTATAAGTTGCGAAGGACCAAATGTACCACAAAATATATTAAACATATTAAACATAACATTAAACGTAAATATTTATATAAATAGTATAATATATTAATATAACATAATATATAAATATAATTTTAAAAAGTTCCTGTTTAAATAAACCTCTGTTATCAATAATGTCAGTGTTATTATTATCCAAAATATTAGTAGTTAAGTCTCCTAAAATAAATTTATCTTTTACATCCACATAAATATGATGTAAAGGGTGGGATAAAGGCTAAAAAAAATTGTGATATCTGATGGCCTGTAAACTATAACAACCGTAAAATTTTAAGTAGCTACGAGGGAAAAGAATATCAATAATATGTTTTCATTAAGTAAGTAAGTAAGTAAGTAAGTAAGTAAGTAAGTAAGTAAGTATGTAAGTAAGTAAGTAGTTATGTAAGTAAGTAAGTAAGTAAGTAAGTAAGTAAATAAGTAAGAAAGTAAGTAAGTAAGTAAGTGATCAGTAGATAAGTAAGTAAGTAAGTAAGTGAGTAAGTATGTAATTAAATAAGTAAGTATGTAAGTAAAGAGGTAAGTAAGTAATTAACTAAGTAACTAAATAAGTGTGTATGTAAGCAAGCAAGTCATTAAGTAAATATTTAAGTAAATAGGTCAAAAAGTAAGAAAATAGGCAAGTAAGTTAATAAGTAAGAAAATAAATAAGTAAGAGAGTGAGTAAGTAAGTAAGTAAGTAAGTAAGTAAGTAAGTAAGTAAGTAAGTAAGTAAGTAAGTAAGTAAGTAAGTAA